>WITN01001026.1:0-28614 GCA_015025155.1 Lactarius quietus
GATATGGCCATTGTATACATTCAAAAAAGCATTTGCTGAGAATTCTGTGACCACCTGCTCTCCAGTTTGCCAGTTGTAGATTGCCACATACAACTGGTACATGTGTAAGCACAATACATAAAGAAAAAAAAAAAAAAAAAAAAAAAAAAAAAAAAAATCAAATAGTTTGCGACTTACTGCAGTTGCGATGAGGGCGACCATGGGAATTGGGACCTCAAGGACTGTTTCTCCGTCACGACCATCGTGTGTTGGGAAAAGATAACAGAAATGTTTGGCAAACAACTTGGCACCTCCTGTGAAGAACATGTCCTGTATCACTGTGATGATGTGATCATTTTGATAGGACATGAGCGCATCACCAGCCCATTGGGGCATTTTGTCCTATCAAACTATTAGATGGAACCTAGAAAAAGTAAATGACATACAATTTTGGCTTTCAGGGAAGTATAGGTGTAATTGGCAGGCTGGTTTCATACGTATTCAATGACATCCAACAGGGACCCAAACATGAGGAACGTTCCCATTGTGATGGTGGTGCAACACTCCTTAACTTCACTTTGGATCAAGCAGATCTGAGCACGTGGCCGTAAAAGCATTGTCACGGAAGTCCCATCAAAGTATACTATGTCTTACCAGGGTGTGATCCTAGACAGATATTCCGGGTCTTCTTTGAGTTGGATATAAATACCTGCAGAACCAGGTTTCAAAATATTAGCTACAGTGAACAGGCAGTCCTTAATCAGTCCAAGGGCAACACAGAACTCTGGAAAGGCATTGTTAAACATCATCATGGCCCGGAGTTGTTCAATTGCTTCCTGAATGACTGCACGGACCATTGGACGTTTGTGTGTTAACTTGAGTTTGTTCAAACCCTGGGTAAGGATGAGATTGGTTTCAACAGGCCAAGTAGCTTGAGGCAACAAGTTGGGCATTCCAATTTCATTCAGAAGTCCAGTCGTGACTTGAGTACATCAGTCACTACATGTCCAGCAATGAAGGAAGTCACTCACCAGAGGGCAGAGCCATGCAAACAGCAGTGTAAAGCTCTGGCTGGGCAGATGAGGTTCAACCTGATGTGGTCGCCACTGACCAGTCAGCGTCATCGAAAGACATACCAGACATCTGGCTGCCCAAGATACCAGGTTTGGATGCACCTGATGAAGACCAAGATGGTCTCTATGAAAGTGTGTTGTCAGTCCATACATGTTGAGCTGAATAAGCTTACCTCAATTGCCAAAGACTCCAAAAACTTGTAAGGCTGTTTGAGGGCAAGCTTGATGGTGTACTCATTGTCCATTGGATCCTCTTCAGTTACAGAGCCTTCATTGTCCACCTGAGGGGTGTGGAAAGAGAGATTTTCTTGGTTGAGATGAGAGGGACATGGGTGCTGACATGGTGGCCAGGGTAAAAAGACAATGCTGAAATTTTTCAATGTATCAGTTGTCATGTTGACAAACCACAACATACACAAATAAGATTGGTCATCTTCCAATCGACTTACTGTGTTCAAGTTGCTTTCCCTTGCCTGTTACGCCCAGGGTTGTGATCGTGGTAAGCGGGATGATGAGTCACTCCTGAATACTTACCAAGACGATGACTGATGATTGGTGATCATTACTGTACGATGACTGATGAATAACTGTATGATTACACAGCCAACTAGCGGTATCAGTAGTAGTGGCGGTCTCGCTGACGAAGGCGGACCCCGACAAAGTCTTTATAAGGAAGCTATCGACTGGTGTAGTCGATAGCTTGGTTTTCTTGTACTATCTCGAATCTCTATTGTCTTGTGACCTTCCCAGAATCTCTACCGTCTTGCAACTTTCCCAGAAGAGGAGAACCACCAGAAGGGTTCTTAGAAAACAAACTCCGCCTACGCGCATTGAGACGACACTCAGCCTTCGTGCTTGAGTACTGTAGAACGGCTAAGTCATCACGTTCATCGCCACGTCACCTAAGTCAGGCTCACGTGCATCTCGCACGTAACATTAAAACCAAGCTCTCCCAGAACATCGAATGTCATGGAAACCATCAACACCAAAGACGGTTGGGACTTCCAACCCTACCAAATCGAAGCAAGAGAATGGGATGCTCCCCGTCGCTACATCATAGGACGAGTTAGGTGGCGACACATAGCAGACACAAGGAGGAGTGACAAGAACAACACAGGATATTACGTGGAAGCCGCGACCGCACAAAGGTACCACCCGGTAGTTTTTAACCAAGAACGTTGTTGCTGGGTTGAACTCAGGTGGAGCAACACCAACAACTACTTCGAAGCAACGCGACCAGCAGCCGACAATCTACATATCAACATACCACTAACAGACACACGACCAATCAATGAACAAGGGCCCATAGAGGGTCAAGAAGATCGCGAACTCGAATCAGAACCACCAAGGATGGAGCTCCAACTAAGAGCACATACTTCAGCAGCATCAAGTATCACAAGCGAACTGTCACGAATGTGCCATCGCGGTCATGTGACATTCGACGCACGTGCAAGAGTGCGGTGCCTGCGAAGGCGTGCAAACAATATCGTGCCGCGAGACATCGCGTGATAAGAATATGTTCGGGTATCACGTGACTGATGCGAGTTCCAGTCATGTGACCGGGTCGGGCTTATGCCCATGCCGGCTTATCAGAAGCCGAGGTCGTTCCAGGCCCTTATCTTGGGGTTCTGATGGATATTTCTGATGGACTAGCCACATTGAGTTTATCTCTGCTTGTGTGAGTCATTATGACTCTTATCACTGATTGCCCTTAGGGCTGTTCGCCTCATGTTGTGGGGCCGTGGCGCATCATTGATGGACTGATATTATTGGAGGATAAGCCGTATGCTTATCTCTCGAGTCATAGTGTAGCTTGGGACTCAGGTTGAAACCCAGTCCCTTGAGCAGTATATAGGTAGCAGCTTTGGGCAGTACGGCCCTTAGCTTTGTATTCTCATACCACCTCACGACTAGCATGGTTGGTCCCTGTTAATTGCATTGCTATCCACTCCTTGTCTGCTGTTCTTGTTGTTCCTTTGTGAACCTATCTATAGAGGCCTCATTATTTGGTCCTCTCTTGTTATCATTCGGCTATTCCAGGCGTCATTCGGAGTAGCGTCGACTCTCGTCGTACGACACGCGTTCCAGTCTGCAGGTCAAGGCAAGACTGAAGGTAGCGTTGGGTCGAAACGTTACACGAACGACCACCAACCGAACACAGTGAAGAAGGAGAACCAGAAAACATCGCGGTACAATCACCAGAAGTAGACGCGCTCGCTGCACAGACAGCTGAGTTACATATCCCTGAACCAAT
This sequence comes from Lactarius quietus, assembly GCA_015025155.1. Taxonomy (NCBI): domain Eukaryota; kingdom Fungi; phylum Basidiomycota; class Agaricomycetes; order Russulales; family Russulaceae; genus Lactarius; species Lactarius quietus. Next base: position 3,307 of record WITN01001026.1, read on the forward strand.
TAGGGAAATACCATTTGGCTACATGACTACCCAAACAGAAGTATTGCCACCTCGGCTTGTCATAAATGAACAAACTGGCCATGTCCAACAAATACAGCCAGAAGACATGCAAGCCGTTAATCGAGCAATGGGACCAGACGTCCCCAATGCACCAAGTATTCCTGAAGGATCTGATATGTTCTACGAATTCAGGCTCAAACAAAACAGAGTACCATCACCCGACAACAGGCCATTCCCACCTATGAGAGGACCGCCGGGAGGAGGACCACCCAACGGCGGATGGCCACAAGGAGGAGGAGGCCCACCACAAGGGCCACCACCAGCCACGCCCAATGTACAACAAGGAGGAGGAGGCAGTGACAAGTTCATTGGTAACCCACCGCCCACATTTACAGGAGCCAGGTCCCAGGCAGAAGCATTCATCCTCCAGTGGGAAGTATACGCAGGGGTTAACGCAAACCACCCGGCAATGAGGAACAAGTACCAAAAAGCTATGCTTTTCCTCACCTACATACAGGGAAATGCGGTTAACCAATGGGTCATGTCCGCCAGCCGATGGCTTGTTAACGAAGTGGCCACCGGGACCAACCAATTCGACAACAGGTTATGGGAAAACCTACTCCACGCATTCCAATGACAGTTTGGAGACGTACTCAGTAAGGAAAGAGCACAAGCACAGCTCGACGCAGGAATACACATGAAGGATGGCAAAATCGACGACTACATTGCCCTGTTTGAACAACTGGTTCGACACGCAGGGTACAACATCAACGCCAAGCAAACGCTCAAATATTTCACAAGAGGACTGCCACGGGCCCTATACGAAACAATGTACCAACACGATGATCCTCGAAACTATGAGGAGTGGAGAGAATCCACCTTAAAAAGACAACAGAAATGGATTCACATGCAGACGGTCCGAGGAAACCTGGACGCATTCAAACCAGGATGGACATCTGGAGGAGCACTAGCTAAGTTACTAGCACCCCTCCAGAATGACGACCAAATGGATACATCAGCAGATTGGGTCCGTGGACGATTAGCAGGAGCAGAAGACGTGCTCAACAACTACAAACGAGGCGATAACCCTCCTCGACCGCCACATCCCCCACACAGAGGATTCCTTCAAAGGCGGCAGGAAAACAGACAAGACAACAGCCAGATACAATGTTACAACTGTCAGAAGATGGGACACTTCAGTCGCGACTGTCGACAGCCCCGATGACGCCGCGAGATCCAGACACGAACCACCGAAACCGTGCCAACTAAAGAAGAAAAGGCAGCGGAATGGCTACGAGGAGTGGCCAGCGAAGAGGAAGAAGTAAAAGAACTGGTCCTACAGCAATTGATGGGACAGGATTTTGGAGACGCCTGAACCTGGCGGCCTGGGTGAGGGCAATATGTTGTAACTCTGTGTATATTATGCGCTACCGATCTATGAGAGTACCAGTGTCAATTCGCGCAAGTTACAACATGGCCGACATAAAAGCATTAGTGGACTCAGGAGCCACCAACAACTTTATACATCTGAACTTCGTAAAATGGATGGGACTCGGACAACGGGCATTAGATAAGCCCAAAAACATATTCAACATTGACGATACCACTAATAAAGCGGGACAGATCACACACTATCTCACGCTGAATGTGGAAACAGGAGGAACAAAAAAGGAAATGAGATTCCTCATCACAGACATAGGACGGGAAGACATACTACTGGGATATCCATGGCTGGCCGCATACGAGCCAAGGTTCAGTTGGCGCCATGCCACAATAGATGAGAGGCAACTCCCTATTGTCCTGAGATCAGTTAACCCAAACGACAAAAGAGCAGTACTAGCAAAACTGCTAACAGAAGAACAAAACGATACAAAAATATCGTGAATGTTCACAACCAATGCGAAAGAAAAAATTGTGGAAGAAATTGAGGAACAAGTTTGCGGCCGACGATCAGCGGTAGAACTCGCGGTAGAAGCAAAACAATACACGAAGGAAGTAACAATACCGCCAGAATTCCAACACTTCATGAAGGTATTCGACGAGGAAGAATCAAAATGATTCCCACCAAGGAGAGCCTGCGATCACACGATAGAATTCAAGAAGGGGGCACCAGATGTAATAGACTGCAAAGTATACCCTATGACAAGGGTAGAAGATGCAGCACTGGACAACTTTATTGACGTACAAGTGGAAAAGGGATATATTCGTCCCTCCAAATCCCCGTACGCATCATCATCTTTCTTTATCAAAAAGAAGGACGGCAAGCTACGCCCAGTACAGGACTATAGGAAGATCAACGAGTGGACAATATGAAACCAATATCCTCTTCCACTCATTGACAACCTAATCAGAGATCTAGGTGGTGCACAACTTTTTACCAAACTAGACGTACGACAGGGATACAATAACATTAGGATTAAGGAAGGAGACGAACACAAGGCGGTGTTCAAAACTCTACGCGGTCTCTTTGAACCAACAGTAATGTACCTTGGACTGTGCAACTCACCTGCCACCTTCCAAAGCTTCATGAATGACATCTACCGACCAACCATAGCCAAGCATGAAGTAAAGGGGACCACGATCCGAGTATACATGGACGACATTGCCATCACCACGAAACGACAACACAACATGATCAAAGCACACCAAGAGGCAGTTTGCGACGTACTCGCAGTGGCCCTGACACACGATCTCTACTTCAAACCAGAGAAATGTGTGTTCAACGCAGCCAGTATTGATTACCTTGGGGTAATCCTTGAAGAGGGGGTGACTCGTATGGACCCCATTAAAATTTCAGGTGTTCAAGATTGGCCCTCACCATCATCGGTAAAGGACGTACGCTCTTTTCTGGGGTTTTGCAATTTCTACAGGCAGTTCATTAGGGGTTTCGCTACAATTGCAAAGCCACTAAACGAACTCACACGAAAGGATGAACCATGGACATGGGAAATGAGACACCAAGTAGCCTTCGAGACGCTCAAATGACGCATCACCATGGAACCCATCCTCACACACCCAGATCAAACGCAACAATTCGATCTAGAAGTAGACGCGTCAGGATTCGTGGTTGGAGCGGTACTACTACAAAAAGCGCAGGATGGAAAACGACATCCAGTGGGGTACTACTCGGCAACCCTCAATGCAGCAGAACGAAACTACGACATCTACAACCTCGAACTGCTGGCCATCATCAAAGTGTTACGCCATTGGAGACATTTATTAGCAGGATCGTCGCACAAAGTACGCATATTCTTGGATCATTTAAACCTCAGATACTGGCAAGACCCCCAGAAGATCAGCAGAAGAATAGCGAGAGAGGTCTTAGAATTGGCCAAATACAACTTCGAGATACACCACATTAAGGGAACAGCCAATGGGCGAGCGGATGCCCTGTCACGGCAACCTGACTACAATCAAGGAGAGAAGGACAACGAGGAGGTCATGGTACTGCCGAACAAATTATTTGTATGAGCAACAACCACACAGGATGATCAAAGAATCCGCAAGTGGGTGGATCCTCACAAGCTAATCAAACAGAACAACCTGTGGTGGTACCAAGGACAAAGACTAGTACTAACAGGAGCAACGGAGGACATTAGAGAAGTCATTTCCACACATCATGACCCACCAATTCATGGACATCCAGGAATAGCCCGCACGACCCAACTATTGGAACGACACTACTGGTGGCCCACCATGAAAAAAGACATTGCAAACTACGTACAAGGATGCGCTGAGTGCCAGCGACACAAGGCCAATACACATACAACAAAAGCGGTGTTACAACCAATATTCCCAAAACCAGAAGCCCTACCATTCGAGGTAGTGTCACTGGACTTCATTACTAAGCTCCCTGTGTCGTGAGGATTCGACTCTATACTTACAGTCACAGATCACGATTGTTCCAAAGCATCAATATTCATACCATGCAATGAAGAGATCTCGGGGGAAGACACCGCTATATTATACGCCAAGCATGTGGTGGCATGCTTTGGACTACCAACAAAGATCATCAGTGATCGAGACCCCCGGTTCGCATCAAAATTCACAAGGGAAATCTGTCGTATCCTAGGAGTCAAACAAAACATTTTGACAGCGTACCACCCACGAACCGATGGACAATTGGAACGAACCAACCAATGGATAGAACAATATCTCAGGTTTTGGATTAACGAAAAGCAGAACGACTGGGCAGACCACCTAGCCATGGCCGAATTCACCCACAACAATTGGACTAACGAATCCACGTGCGATCACCTTTCCAACTTCTGATGGGATATCACCCACGCACTAATTGGACAGATATGGCATCACCAATCCCGCGAGTCGTGGCCAGACTGAAACAATTGAAAGAGATAAGACAACAAGCACAGGACCAAATGCGACGTGTGCAACAGTCATGGGTCAAACACCGTGATGCGCCCAAATATCAGATAGGGGATAGGGTGTGGCTCGCGGGACACCACCTATGGACCAATCAACCAACCACGAAGCTTGCGCCCAGAAGACATGGACCTTTTAGGATCGTCCAGGTGATGTCCCCTGTCAACTATCAGCTCGAACTTCCCACACAGTGGAGCATCCATGATGTCTTCCACACAGATCTTCTCACACCTTACAAAGAAACAACGACTCACGGTGCAAACTATCAGCGCCCACCACCTGAGTTGATAGATGGCGTGGAAGAATACGAGGTTGAAAAGGTATTAGACTCAAGAAGACATGGACGGGGACGCAAGCTCCAATACCTAATCAAGTGGAAGGGATACGCCGACTCGGATAATCAGTGGGTCCCGTGGAATGATGTCCATGCGGAGGAAAAGATAAGGAAATTCAAACACGATAACCCGCGGGCTGAAATACACTTAAAAGCAGCCTTGACAGAACAACCCACATCACCGCCCCCTCATACAATGGCTCATGTCCCACTCACCATTATCAACATTGACAACATCCCCAATGTCAACACCCTCACCACATACAACTCCACCAACAACGTGGATGACCCGTTCTGTTCTGCCATCGAACATGTCAGAGCAGTCGCAGAGCAAGACCGAGACGAACGAGAACAACAAGAGCAAGACCTGGCCGAGGCTTGCCGGCGATTTCCCACACCCACAAGTGGAAGAGTGGAGGCAGATGAGGAAGGACTACAGGCTGTTGAAGGAGGTGATGAACTCATGGCGACTGGATCAGGTGACGAAGATGACAGCGACGGAGAGGTGGATGAGGATACAGCGACTGATGGGGCAAGTATCCTCCAGCCCTCCACCGCCTTCACATCCACCACCGCTGTCGATCGATATGACAGCGACGAGTCCTCCGACGGATTGTACCATGACACCCATGTCATCTGTACCCGATGTGACAACCCCCAAAGCTACTGCCACTGTGCCCCTTTGCGCATCCCCCCTCGAGCTGACGAAGAAGACGACGGAGTTACCGAAGAAGCCGTGGATGACGAAGACCGATCACCGCCGGTTGCTGTCATTTACGGACCGACAGTGGAGGCTGGTTACGAAGCGCGCGGATTACCACCATACCAAGAGAGACGTGACCCCTCACCTATCAATACGCGCCGAGTGGATGCGCCGAGGCGCCCTATCCATACCTTATCACCTACCCCCAGTGGATTCGTCCTCAACAACGGGATGAACTGGGTGCCCATGGTCATCGAACACGAGGGTCGACGCATCCCTGCCAGGTATGTGCGGGTCAGGATGCTTGACAACCTGGAGGTTTTCAGGATGATGGGGCGATACTCGCCGATATATCGTGGAGATATACATGCCAAGCCATGTCGGGACATGGGGCCAGCAGCTGAGTACACCTGTGAGGAGTTGCAATACCTCTGCGCTGACTTCCGGGGACAGCGACAGGTAGACGAAGCCCTTGCTAGGTTGGGGGATATCTCCCTTGCCGCCAAAGTGAGGCGCTACTGCGCGTCCCAGGAAGTCATCAAAGAGCTGGAGGCGGCGATCAAGAAGCTCGAAGATGACATCTTCATACACGTCGATCGCTTGCAACACTCGGCGAAGCGGTTGGGACGGGCACACACCCTCATGAGGATACGAGATGAGCATGAGACGGATGTTGGACTAACAACAGTACCCAATTGGGTTGTGGAGCGAGGGCGCTCACCCTTGTGAAGAGGGTGATGTTACGCCCAGGGTTGTGATCGTGGTAAGTGGGATGACGAGTCGCTCCTGAATACTTACCAAGATGATGACTGATGATTGGTGATCATTACTGTACGACGACTGATGAATAACTGTACGATTACACAGCCGACTAGTGGTATCAGTAGTAGTGGCGGTCTTGCTGACAAAGGTGGACCCCGACAAAGTCTTTATAAGGAAGCTATCGACTGGTGTAGTCGATAGCTTGGTTTTCTTGTACTATCTCGAATCTCTATTGTCTTGCGACCTTCCCAGAATCTCTACCATCTTGCAACTTTCCCAGAAGAGGAGAACCACCAGAAGGGTTCTTAGAAGACAAACTCCGCCTACGCGCGTTGAGACGACACTCAGCCTTTGTGCTTGAGTACTGTAGAACGGCTAAGTCATCACGTTCATCGCCACATCGCCTAAGTCAGGCTCACGTGCATCTCGCACGTAACATTGCCCTTCACAACACTATTGCCGGTGTGCCTCAGATCTTCCATCTCTTTTGCATTGCTGGGAATTTTGAAACTTTCAACATCACTCTCATTTGGTATCACAAGAGCCATTGGACAAGAACAGGCAGGTCCTTGGATCGTAATCAGTGAGTATTGCTGATTTTTATCAACTGGGATTGTAAGTACTTACCAACAGTTCAAGCTTTTTTGGTAGGGTTGCCCTGTTTTGCAGAGGAGCTGGAGATGTTCACTTCACTTGGGTGTTGAGTCTGTGCAAAGGTGTGTTTCCCAAGTGCTTATCAGATGGAATCAGTACTGAGACTCCCCCTCTGTGCACAGCGATGAGTTGACCTACCAGCCTGTTGGCTCTGGTTTGGATTTCCAGGGATAATCCTTTGAGCAGGAACTTTGCTTCAGGTTCTTGTGTTGACATTTGCAAGAGTAGATGTTCCAAATGAAACAGGTATCTCATTCACAGCATTTGGGGTGCTAACCACCATACCTTTGGACTGCAATTGATGGGTGCATGGTGCCATTCACAAGATGAGAAGAAAAGTTGACCAAAAGAGTGGGAGGTTGGAAAGGACAAGTAAGGACAGGAATTGTGTTGGCCATTCCATCAATGGTATGTCCTTCTTTTATAGCAAAAATTCGTCACTGATGAAATGCATTTATTTGCTCACATCCAAATGTCCTTCTTCATGACTGCACCCTCATTCCCACTCATTCCTTCCTATGTCTCCACCCCATTGAACACACCCTAGATCTGGTGTCATGGGTGTGATAGAGTTTTTAGCCCACACAGGCTTTCTCATCGTCTCAGCAAGAACTGCAAGTGCCATGCCAGGCAGACAGTGGCGAGAATGCCATCTGCATTGAGGACAGGGTCGCACACCTCTCTTGGGCATAGCACAAACTCTGGATCATCAGAACACCAAGAGGCGCGCCCAAGGGATGTAACAAGTGGTCAGTATTGTGCTTATTTTTTTGAATCCTGTCATTATACACCATTTGTAGAATTTTTGACTAGTCCATGGGCAACTCAGGTGCAGGCACTATGTCTGCCAACACCACACCACAAAATGCTATGGCCAATGCAGCTGAACCTGCAAACACTGGTGATTCTGCCAACTTGGCCAACCCTGCCAACCCTGCTGGTACTGGTGATGCGGATGACCCTGACGACATCGCAGATGCTGACCTCCTAGAGCATTTGTCCAGCTCCAACCCTATCGCTACTACTAACCTGCAATAGGATTGTCCTGTTGGCGCACAACCATCTGCACCTTTGGGAAAATATGAGCAATACACAGTGCCCATCCACCCAAACAAACCCAACACAGCCATGCACCAATGGACTGGATGCCATGCCCTCCCTGTTCATTGTTCACTTTCCACATGGTAGTCCAGGCGCACGACTTCCTGGAGCACGTGACAGTACAATGTTATATCAATCAAGTCAAGAGGCATTTGGAACATCTCCCTGGGCTCCTTTTCACAGCCAGTGTGACTGGGAGATCACACACTGGGCGAAGATGCGTGGGCCCTCATCATCTGCGATGGAGGAGCTTTTTGCCATACCAGAGGTACGTGTTTCCAAGCTAACTCCATTTGTTTTGCTAACAGGTCACCGCAGCTGACCGATAAACTTGGGCTTTCATTCAGCTCTACCAAAGAGCTGAACCATATTATCGACAACTTGTTACTGGGGCGACCCTGATTTGAATGCTGCAAGGTCACCATTGGAGGAGAGACCTTAGAGTTGTATACACACAACATAATGTCTTGTATTCAGGCTATCTATGGCAACCCTGACCTAGCTCAAGACTTGATCACTGCTTCAGAATGCCACTATTCTAACCAAGAGTGGACAGACTGTATCTACTCTGAGATGCACACAGGAGATTGGTGGTGGTCCGTACAGGTGCACGACCACTATTGTCACCAAAATACATTCTAAATTTTTGAGCAGATGTCCCTGGAATCGCATCAGCCAGGTGCCACTATGGTACCGGTCATCATTTCTTCCAACAAGACACAATTAACTTTATTTGGTGGCAAGACCACATACCCAGTATATCTCACTATAGGAAATATTTCGAAAGATGTATGCTGCAAGCCATCCTGACAAGCTCAAATCCTGCTCACATACATCCCAACTACCAAGCTAGAAACCATTACAAACAAAGCTGGTCGCTGCCATGCAATTGCCAACCTTTAACACAGCTGTATGCAGGCGATTTTAGAGCCAATCACAACTGTCAGTGAAGTTGGCATTGCCATGATGAGCGGGGATGGGGTCTGGCGCTGATGCCATCCCATTTTCACCTCATTTGTTGGGGATTATCCAGAACAAGTCCTGGTAACATGCATGTACAATAATCGATGCCCAAATGTGTCATACCACATGACCAACTTGGTTCACCTACTAGATCTCCACTTCATGACTTCAATCAAGCCAGGGACATGTATGCCCTGGCTGATGGAGATGCATACATGTTTCACTCAGGATGTCAGCAGGCAGGCCTGATGATAACTGTGAGTGATATTTTTTTTGTTGATTTAATTTAATTTCTTTTCTGATTCCATCATTGTAGATCCTTCATCTCCTGTACAGGAGACTGTGCCTATGGACTGGGGGGATGAATATGGGCTAGAGTATCATATGAATCTGAATGAGGACAATGTTGTCATGTTTGATATTCCAGAAGAGCCCTTAGAGGCTTCAGAGGACTTTGGTGCAGACTCTGGCTCAGAGGATGAGCTGTATGGGGATGACGGCTTTTCAGAGCCTGAGGACTTTGTATCAGAGGCTTTTCCTGATATTGAGGATGCCAGTGGTGGCAGTGGTCATGGCAATTTGCCAGAATTTGTTACCCAGCTTCAAGAACAGCTGTTGGATGGGTACACCCTCCCTCCTTGCCCTACTCAGGCTCCATCACAGCCTGAGCTATCCAGGGCAGAGAGATTGTCTCTCTAGCACTACATTGCTTGGAAAGAGTCCAATGGCACAGTGAAAGCATATGATGCCCATGCAAGGGTGCTTTCAGAGGCTACAGAGGAGAAGATCCTCAGCCTTCACAGAGTCAGAAAGCTAGCTTTGGGTCTTGCAGGGCTTCAGCCCATATTTGTGGATATGTGCCCCAAAAGCTGCATGGCTTTTACTGGGGACTTTCAGTCAGACCTCCACTGCTCCCATGAAAATAAGGGAAATGTGTGTAATGAACCACGCTTTCAGCCACAGCAGCCCTCATCCAGGGCTAAACCAAAGCCAAGGGCAAAAATGCTGTACATGCCCATTACACCAGTCATTCAGGCTTACTATGCCAATGCCGGAACCTCTCAGGAGATTCACCACAGAGATCATGTCTTGCAGGAGACATTGGATCTCCTTGCAGATGGGGCAGGTGTAATGTCCCAGGTCATAGTAAGTATCTGACCTAAGCCGATAACCCAGGGGACATGGCATAACAGGACGAATACGGTACGATGATGATTGAGTGCTTACTGTACGATGACGGATGATGACTGACTGATGACTGACTACTTACTGTACGATGACGGATGATGACTGATTACTTACTGAGCGATGACGGATGATGACTGATGCTCTCAAGGAGCGGCTTACTGATAGTAGTGGTATTTGTTAAGAGGTTGTACGTTGTTACTAGTAGTAGTGGCGTGTTACTTACTGTTATAAGGAAGCTGTCGACTGTTGTGGTCGGCAGCTTGAAGTTCTTGTACGCTTCTCATATCGAATAGCAGGCTCTCTCTCTCTCTCTCTTTCTCCCTCTCTCTCTCTTCATCCTTTTGGACCGCGTTGCCATCAAAGCAAGACTCCGCCTTCGCGCGTTGAGACGATACTCTGCCTTCGTGCTAGAGTTGACGGGCTGTTAAGTCACCGCATTCACCTTACGTTGCCAAAGTCAGGCTCACATGCAACTTGCACGTAACAGCAGGGGTAAAACCAAAAAAGTCAGAGTTTGCCAACTCTGACATACATTACTGTCATTATAAGAAATTGGGATTGTTTAGAGATAAAAGAGACACTGCATGTCATGATAACACCACGCAGCTATGATACGGACGCACATTTCTTCACTTTATCTTTCCTTACACTTACCGCTCCCCTACCTACCTATCCCCTTGTTCCCTGTTGTGTGACCCTTTGTTCTCATTCTAGTCTAGTTCATACCTTAAGGCTGTGTCTCTGACTCATTCCTAGGACTGTAGTACTAGTATACGTGATTCCGTTTGACTCATACTTATAGCTGGAATGGTATATAAGATAGCCAGTACTACCTGTAGCTCTCCAGCTTGTACTTCGCTCTTATCCTGACAATCTATCCTTCTCACCCTCTGTCTCTTTCGGCTTCATAAGCCTTGTCTTACTTCAAGTGACTCACTGACTTACATTGAAACACAGCACTACTCTGACGCAAGTCGTGTACACTAAGATCCAGTCAGGGATCTTGACACTGCATTGGCAATCTCTTCAGATGGTGCTCAGCTCACTATGAAAAAACAGTCTAATATGTGGCTTTTAATTCTTTTGCTCCTTAATCTCCCACGAGAGATGTGCTATAGAGCAACAAATGTCATCATTCCACTTGCCATCCCAGCGCCAGCAGCACCTGGAAACATTGAGTCATTTATATACCCACTCTTTGCAGAGATGGCAAGGGCCAGTGTTGGAATCTGGACTTAGGATGCTGTTGATTCATCCTACTTTGTTCTGAAGGCATACATCTGTGCTGTGAAAGGAGACATGCTTGGAACTGCCAAGTTAAGTGGGATGGCAGGACATTCAGCCCTATATGGTGATAGGTTTAGTTTGGTCTAAGGGGCCTGTTCTAAGTGTGGTGCTAGGTGCCAATATTATCCAATTTCTCCACCTGAGAAAAATACATATAATTCATCATGCCCTCTTGTTGATTTGGATGCCTTGCCATTGAGAGGCCAAATGATTTATTGGGAGGCAGTTAGAAGGCTCCAGTCTGCAGCCAATAAAAATGAGTACTCAAAAATTGTACAGAGTACAGGAGTCTCACACCTCACAATGTGTGCAGCTAGTCCTGCATTTCTCCACCCATCATTCTTTCCACTAGACCCATTTCATTTGTTCTATGAAAACTGCATGGTCCACATCTGGGATTTGTGGGTAATACACAGTTCTGAGGATGAACAGATACATATGCCTGCAGAAATGGCTTCAGAGCTTGGTGAAAAGATTGAGAAGGCAATGACGACCCTTCCTCCATCCTTTGCTTCACCAATCAGAAATCCATATCAGAAGCATAACAGCCAGTTCAGAATCTATGAATGGATGGCTCTACTTCATTGGTATATAATACCAATAGCATGGGAGCTGGACTTTAATAGAGAAGTGCTAGAGAACTTTGTGCAATTTGTGAACATCATTGAAGTGGCAATGTCTCACACACCAAAGTCTGATCAGGACTTATATGACTTGCACAATTTAATCAAGTCCTTCCTTGAAGGCTTTGAAAGGCTTTATGTTCAAAATGACCATGAGAAGGTTTCAAGATGCAGGCTGTGCATCTGGCAGTTAATTCACATTCCTCTTCATATTTCATAGAATGGATCAATCAGATTTGGGTCTCAAGCTACAGTTGAGAGGGCCATTGGAGAGATTGGACATAAAGTTAGATCCAAGAAAGCACCCTTTGCTAATATTGCTACAATGCTCTATGAAAGAGCAAGCATAAAGGTGTTGAACTTGCAATATCCATTGATAAAGATTCACCCAAAAGAGAAAGGGAAGAGAGAACACTTGTATCAGTCACTTCCAATCAAAAAAGTGGAGATAACTAGTCCCTCAGAACATTATGATCACCTTGCTGCAATTTGTGATTTCTTGAATTCACATTGGACACAGATATGCCAATTGTGAGATGGGGAAAGTGTGTCATACCAGGAGATATCACTTTGAGAAGTAGAATATCTGAAGAAGCAGGGCTGGCTTCCAGGTCATCCAGATACTTTGAATCTCAGGGAGGGGGGCTGGTTTTTGGAGAGGCATTGGCATTTTACCACTTGCCTCAGAATGATTGCAGTGTTGTGGTCTACCATGAACTAGTAAACATGGTTGATGTCATGGGGAGGTCATGTGGAGAGTGGTCAGAGGAATTTATGGTCATGGAAACATTCAGAATCACTAAATTGGTTGGAATATGGGAATATGGGCCAAGGGTTCATATATTGAGAAAACATGTAGGATTAGATTTACTTGATGTTGAGGAGGATGAAATTGAAGAGCAAGAAGAGTAGTAAAGTAAATTAGTCCTTATGTACTTGTACAGTAGAGGTTGCTATACAATTGTGTCTTTGCTGGTGATGGATCCCTCTGAGCTAGATTCCTATGCTCATTCATTTACACCAAAACATGTCTCAAGCATTGCCACTTATGCATAATTAGTGGACAAAAGGTCAGTGAGTGTTGCCACTCAAGAAAGGTTGTGAGGTGCTGTGCTAGCATGGGCACCCCTTCCTGACATCTCCCACCTCCATGTGCACACACCCCCTCCCCATATCCAACACCTCCATGTGCACACACCCTCTCCCCATCTCCCCCACCTCCATGTGCACACACCCCCTCCCCATATCCCCCACCTCCATGTGCACACACCTCATATCCCACCTCCATGTGCAACACCCCTCCCATATCCACCTCCATGTGCACACACCCTCCTATCCCATCCATTACCACACTCCTCCCTATCCTCCATGTGCACACACCCTCCTATCCCACCTCATGTGCACACCCCTCCCATATCACTCCATGTGCACACACCCCTCCCCATATCCCCCACCTCCATGTGCACACCCCCTCTCATATCCCCCACCTCCATGTACACACACTCCCTCCCCATATCCCCTCCATGTGCACACACCCCCTCCCCATATCCCACTCCATGTGCACACCCCCTCCCCATATCCCTACCTCCATGCATACACACCCCTCCCCATATCCCCACCTCCATGGAGTAGAACAGGGAGAGAAGACAATGGACCACAAGTAGCAAGGCAAGGATGAGGAACAACCCTATGGTGGGAAGCTGCTCAGTAGACAGGAAGGTACAAGTGGGGATGTTGCAAGTGGACAGTCTGAGGGACTGTCTGTTACATTGCTCCAGCTTATATACCTGAATACATGGTCTTTGCATACTTTAGGGGAGGCCCAACTCTGATCCACGGGTGGGCCATGGAATACTCTAGAAGGGTTCTAAAGATAGCATGGAATGTGCTGGAAGGTTTCTAAGTATATCGTCCAATAGCATTAATCCCTGACAAGCTCCACTCGTCAGGTGATTGATCAACAATCTTTGTTTTACCAATCAACGGACTTTGTTTATCAATCAACAATCATTGTTGATTGATCAACAATATGTCATGTGAGGTCATCTGACCTTTCCCTTGGTAAGTCCCAGTTCCAGACCGGACCTTTCTTGAATAGGAAGGTGAGGATTATCCAATCCTTTCACGCACGTCATCTTGGCTAGTTCTACTAGGCCAATACTCTGCTTCCCAGGTTTTGTGTGTGCATTCCCTTGCACACTCTTGAGGTTCATGGGTTTGTCACGGGCCGAGGTATAGGTTCATGACAGTATCCCCTCTTTAGGATCGTGCTGCGCCGTCAGCACCCTAAGATTACTAGGTCGAGGCACGGAGGGGTTTATGGTGTGAAACTGTTGGACTAGGCGTGATGCATGCTTCATTTGTGATGCAGGGAGCCAGGAGTTTTCAGAGTTAGGGTAGCCTTTCCACTTGAGGAGGTACAAGATTCCCTTTTTGTTGGGTGATGCTTTGGACTGGAGTACTGCTTCAACTTCGTAGTGTTCTTCTTCTCCTTGAACTATATCTGGAGGAGGTCTAGTGAAGTTAGGTCCATGTGCAGGGGTTTCTTTGTATGGTGATATCAGAGAATTGTGGAAGACTGGGTGGATTCGCCATGACTTGGGTAGTTAGAGTTTGCAATTAACTCCCCATGTATATAGTACTTTGAATGGACCATGGCGTCTGGGGGCTAACTTGGCTTTGGGGTGTGTGGTGTGAACATTGGTGTCACGTATTGACATTGTCTCGCCTTCGGACAATGTCCAAACACACCGCTGCATGCATGAACACTGGAAGACGTGCCAAGATTATCCAGAAGCACACCAATGGATAGGCAAAGACCCAGAATATGATGAAGAAGAGCAGGTACACTCTCTAGTATGGGCTCAAGGAACAGACAAAGAAGACTATCTTGAAGGAGATGGAGCGTTGAGGATTGCCCAGCTTGTGAGTGGAATGATAGTTCATGCAGAGCCCTCCAGTGCTGGCACCTCTACAACAGGACGTATGAAGGTCATGTGATTATGTCACGTGATAGTCCCGGGTCATGCCTCGTATCTGACCTAAGCTATAAGTCATGGGACTTTAGGATGGAAGGTTATGGAAGACCATGGTAGGCATGAGGTCGGATGCGGAATTCCCGACAGCCGAAGGTCTGGACAATTCCCAGTATGGGTCGATTCTGATGGAAGGTATTCTGATGCGCTGGTATTGCGCCGAGACACTTGTTATCCTGTTATCTTGTGTTCTGATGTCATTTGTGAGTCATATGGTTGTCTTTATCTCTGACTCATGTGGGGCCGTATGCCTCATGTACTGTATGTTTCATGATAAGCCCCTGTGGCTTGATGGACAATTCTCATTGGCAGATTAGGTCATGAGTCATGTTTACTATAGTTCGAGCTCAGTTAGAATACTGTCTTGGAGTACTATAAGTAGTTGGCAGGTTTCGCCAGTAGTCGTTAGCTTAGTTGTCTTTGACTTCCACCTGTATTCCTCTCAGGCATAGTAAAGCATTCTTATAGCAGAGTCATTGGTCATTGTGACTATTCTTCTCTCATTGTTCACTTGTGTCAAGAGTTATCTTCAAGTGATGACGTTTAAGGGGACCATCAGTGGTTATTCACCCTTTTCGAATAGTTCCTAGGTTGCAAGCCATGCGCTTGGCTTAGAAGTGATACAAGGAAAGCCTTCGGGTTCAAGTCGAACCAACGTTCAGTGGAAACGTTACAATTGGTTCCTTCTAACCACACCAGGTCTCCTACTTTGAACACGTGGGAAGTCATGGGTACCCTGGATCTCTTCATGACTTCTGCAGCTACTTTTAGTGCTGCTGTGACTTCGGACCGTACTTGGTCCAAAGTACGAAGGCGCTCTTCTACCGTGGGAATTTTGGTAGCAAAGTTTACTGGGGGAATGAATTCTGGTTTGAATCCATACCAAACCTCAAAGGGGGATCTTCCTGTGGTTCTGTGTTGGTGAGCATTGTGGGTGAACTCCATGAAGGGTATTAACTCTACCCAATTGTCTTGCTGGAAGTTACAGAAAATGCGGAGATACTGCTCCAATTCCTGGTTGACTCTTTCTGTTTTGCCATCTGTTTAAGTGTGGAAGGCTGTGGACATGGTGGAGTTGACTCCCAATTGTTCCCAGATTTCTTGCATGACTTTAGAGGCAACTTGGGGTCCTCTATCAGAGATAACTTGGCATGGTAGTCCAGTTCGTCTCCAGACATTCTTCATGTACAACTTGGATGTTTCTTCGGCTGTGATGGTTTTATTACAAGGGGTGACAATGGTGGCTTTACTGAGGCGATCTACCACCACAAACAAGGAGTCATATCCTTGAGAGGTAGGGAGGTCTGTGATGAAATCCATGGTGATAACTCCCCATACGTCTGTGGGTATTTGATTTGGTAACAGGGGTACTTGAGTCCTTGGTTTGATCATAGTTGCCTGACATGTGGTGCATCTGTCCACATAACTCCTGACAAAGGTGGATATCCCTGGCCACCAGAATTCTCTTGATACTATTTCATAGGTCTTCCATCTTCCTGGATGTCCTGTGGCTACATGGTCATGATATCTCTTGACAATGTCTCTTCAAAGTGCATCATCCTTTGGGACATAGACTTGTCCTCTGAACAGAATGATTCTGTCCTCTAGGTTCCATTCTTCTAGGCCTTTAACAATGGACCTTGGACCATTCTTTAAGATAGCTTCTATGGCGATGCTGACATCTTTGTCGTATTCCTGGCTTGACTTGATTCTTTGGCGTAGGGTTGTATCTCCTAAAACTGTGACTGCTGTAGGACGGGTTGCACGGATTGTGAAAAACTTGGTGTCTAGTAGGGTACGCAACTCATCTTCAGTTGCTATCCCCTCTTTAAGGTCTGGACACCTGGACAGTGCATCCGATTTATTCTGCACACCGGGCTTGTGGATGATGGTGAACATGAAACGCGAAAGGAATAAAGCCCAACGTGCTTGACAACGTGTGAGCTTCTGCTTGGTGGCAAAATAAACCAAATTGCCGTGGTTGGACCAAATTTCAAGGTTATCGTCACGACCTTCCAGGTAATGACGAAAAATGTCCAAAGCCCGGATAATGGCAAGGAGTTCCTTATCATGAATTTCATAATTCCACTCTGCTGGTTGTAAGGACTTTGAATGGTACGCCATAGGGTGCCACCTGTTCAAGGCATCAGGTTGTTCAAGAATGGCTCCCGTTGTTACGCTCAGACCCTGCTCCAAGCTGCAAACAGCACAAATGCCTCCATGAACATTGGAAGAACTGTCAAGATTACCCAGAGGCACATACCTGGGAGGCACGTGATCAAAAGGACATCGAAGAAGAAGAGGCCGTACCGCACTCGTAGCGGCAGAAGACGACAGTTACCTCGCCTATGACGAGGCGTGCAGAGTCCGCCAGCTTGTGAGTAACCTGATAACTCACAGTAGAGTCCCAGATGCTGGCAGGAAGGTCATTACAGGACGAATGAGGATCACGTGACATGGTCATGTGATGAACCCCCAGGTCACGGGATCTGACCTAAGCAATAAGCCAG
Source organism: Lactarius quietus (assembly GCA_015025155.1). Classification (NCBI taxonomy): domain Eukaryota; kingdom Fungi; phylum Basidiomycota; class Agaricomycetes; order Russulales; family Russulaceae; genus Lactarius; species Lactarius quietus. The sequence goes on from WITN01001026.1 coordinate 20,850, forward strand.
GGGGGCGTGTAGGATGGAGTTGTCCTGGGCCACAGTACGTATCTGGCCTAACTCATAACTCAGGGGATGTTGGAAGAAGCCAGTGGAACTTGGCGGAAGACAGTTGTGTCCCGAAGACGACCAACGACGACAAATAGCGATTGTGTGGTGTAAGACCAGCGACCTGAAGCTGCCGATATCAGCGGGCTGTGGCTGCCGTTGGGATGCACTCCAGCAGGCCGGGTTTGATCCCCTTTCGGGTATGTGTTCAAGATGGATTAGTCCAAGGAGCGCCTGTGTTAAGGCAGAGGACATCAGGAACCAGCAACCCTAACTTAAACCGCAAACCCTAGGGTTAGGTTCTGTACCTGATTACATAAGCAGACAAATCTGTGTTTCAGAGTAGAGTTTAACTACAAAGTTGATAGGAAAGCTAAAGGGAAAGATTGCATGTATAGTAGAAATTTTCCTCATTGGAGAATAGCATCTTTTATCTCTCTAATCATATCTGGGGGAAGGGTGCGATGACTGTGATACTTTCTGTTTGCCCATGCTGCCTGTGCACCTGTCAAGCCCTCACCATAGGCATGGATAAACCTTGCTGAGCGATTAGCATATCTATAGATGCAGTAAGAAAGAAATGAACAGAGTAAGAAATAAGTCTGTACACACCGACGAATTTGTTCAATGGGTATGTCATCCAGAGAAGCCAGTACCTTCTTTTTCATCTCATCAATGGTTGCTCCTCTCCCTGCAGTCCGAAAGCGAAGCTTGGCAGCACCCCAGTACTGTTCAATATAGTTTAATTCACAGTGATATTTTGGGTAAAAATCACAGAAGTGGCCACGCTTCTCAATAAGCTCTTCAAGTTCTGACTTCTGAGAAACAAAGTCAGGCTGGTTGAAGAGAAGGGTCCGACAGCAGCAGTTATCTCTGTCAGAAGGGCATTTGGAACCTGAGCACTCTGCAAGCAAACCAGATTCTGGCCAAAGACCACGCTCCTGAATAATATGCTCCATCCCTTTAAACCACCCTGGCATGGTGGGATGGTCATCAGGAAAATAGAAACTCTGGCTCTCCCCAGTCAGAGGGTTTACACCATGGCGCATCCTTGATCCATCTTTAGAGTTGGTCCACTTGGCCCTGGGTGCTGCATGGCAAGTTGTCAGCCCCATAGAAGTGAAATCAGGATAAAAATACCTTTAGGCATTCTTTTTGCTGATAAGGCATCACCAGCTCTTTTCCTGTGTGAAGGGGCATTGTCAAAGAGAAAAAGCCCCTGTGAGTTTCCCTTGGTCTTGCCCTCAAAAATATCAATGGCATAGTCCACCTGTTGAAGCAGGTTTGCTGAAGTGAACCAGCCATCCCTATTAATGCCTGGTTTGAAGATGACCCTGGCTTCTCTGCAAAATAGTCAATATAAAAGTGGGCCTTTAAAGAATTGAAGACAGACTCAATAATATCATCAGGTCCCTTATCAAGCAAGCGACCCCACTCAGATGTTAGAAAATCTGACACCATGATTGACTGCCCATCACCCTTTGGAAGTGGTGTGGCTTTACTGGTGCTTGCAATCCAGTGGGTCTTTCTGAAGTCATTTTGATAAAACACTGATTCATCATGGGTGACAAGGATCAATCTGAATCTTCCACCCTTCACAGGGAAAGCATTTTGAGGTCTGTGTTCAATCCCATCACTGTCCCAGGTGTGAAATCGCTTTTCATACTCCTTCCATCTTGCAACAAAGGCATTTCTGTATGCCACAACATCCTCACGCTCATGTCCATCAAGATACATGCCATTTTGCATGGGGCCATAGCGATAGCTAAGCTTGTGCAACCAGCGTCGTGCTGTGCGCTCAGAAATGGAAGTGCGGGAAATCCCAGACCGTGAGAACTTGCCCTGTATGACTGGGCGGAGACAAGCTCCACAACATCACTTGCCGTGATATAGCGACCCTTTGTGTGGGACATGAGCAGAGCCTGAAGAGTCGTTGCAAGATCCTCATCCTCAAGAATGCTCCATTTTGACTGGCCAAGATGGCGCAGAGGGAGCTCCCCAGACTGGACAAAGGTGAGTATCCACTCTCGCAGATTTCGTGCACGTCCCACACCACGACCTTCGACTTTGGCAACCAGGACCGATGCACTTGTCCAGCCACATTTCGACTTCGGGTCCAGATAGAGGTTCAAGACCCCTATTATCCCTGTGAGGCGAGCACGGAGGATAAGGTCCAGCCGTGAGTCGTGAGACTTCTCAACCAATTTCGGAAGGGCTTTCGAGAGTGCCACACAGTCCCTCCAGCCTTCAAGTGGCTTCACCGCATCCTCCAACGCTGATGATGCACCGTCAGCTTCCAAATCAAGTTCGCTAGAGTGCCCCGAATGGGTTGTGGGGGACCGACTCGGAATGGGATCAGGTGAGTGATCCCCACTTTCATCCGCACGATCGCTATTGATTTCGGCCCCAGCGTTTTCAGCCCCAGCACGCCAAGTCTCCACAAAACCAGCAGCAAGACCAGCAGGGCAGGGGTCATCCTCCCAGAAGTGCCCTTGCGAACCTGTCTGTAGCACCCACTGGCAGCACCGAAGATTTTCGAGCTTTCATCTGAGCTCTCTTCCTCCTCCCGAGCGGCCCAGTGACGCTCTTTCCCTTTCCCAAGTCGACTCTCCAGTGGCTCGATGTCACTGCTAACACCTTCTCCAAATTCGGAAGGTTGTTCATTGGGGTCGAGAACCTGCTGCCACGTGCCAGTGCGACGCCATTCATGGCTCGCGATCTCATCTTCCCCCGAGCTCTCTTCCTCTTCGCGAAGGTACGTGGCTCGTTTTTGTCTGCCTCTACAGACTGATCAAGTGGACCAGGGACGAGACAGGGGCCAGTGCGACTTTTGGCAGTCGCACTCTCTGCGCCAACACCAACGCCATCTTGTGCACGATCGACACGATCAGGCGTGAATCCAGCAACACGACTGAGTGCAGCACCAGCAGGACCGGGCGCGACATCATCTCGATGGTGCCGCCGTCCCCGCTCTTCTTCGGGGTCGTCCCTTCCAGGCGTTGAGAGATCGGTAAGTCCCTCGTCACCAGAATGTCCTCTCAGGCTAACATTCTCCTTCTCCTTCAAAGCCATGAAGGAGAAGACGTCATGGTATCCTTGCGACGCCAAAACCTCACGAGCCCTCTCACGGCGTTGCTGGTTTTTTTGGAATTCCCTCGGTACGTTTTTGGAGTCTTTCGCTTTGTTTTCGCCCCTCATTCTCCAGCTGAACAGCACAGCGCTGTGCCTCCTGCAGCGCAGAGGCGAATCGCCGCAGATCGGAGTCATCGACGATCTCGGCATCGTCGGGCGACTCGTCTGCATCAGACAGCCCATCGGGAAACGCGTCCATGTCTCCTGGACTTGGGCTTTCGAGGATTTGCTCCGGTGTGTCCTCGTATTCTGTATTCACATCCACTAACTCATCATTTTGAATGACATTAGGCACAGGGTTGTCCTCGACGAGGTCAGAACCAGGCCCTAGGACGACTGTCACGATCGCGCCGATCACACCGATTTCAGGTAAGAACATACAGTTTTTTTGCACCTCTCGCTTTGCTTGACGTGCTCTTGCAAGGGTTTGTGCACGCAAAATGTTTACCTGTTTTTTACGGCCCATAGGTGTTTCGTTAGGACTCGAGTGGGCAAGCGGGCGTATCTCTCCGTATGGTAGAAATCACGTGATTCATTATGTAATGTAGACAAAAATAAGATTGGTTTTTGACAAAAATTGCCAGTCGACTCGCAAAGGCGAGAAAATGCTTTTAGCAAAAGATGGATTGTTGAGGCAAAATTCCCCGTAAAAGTTGGTATTTTTTTAAAAGCTTCTGATATTTCTGTAGCTATGTATCTGTACTTCAACTCTATCTAGTTACATTTGTCTAATATGAGTTTGAAGTGGAGCATTTGCGTGAGCGAAGAAATGAAAAGTTTCGCCGGATTAGGGTTGCCGGTTCCTGATGTCCTCTGCCTTAGCGCTGAGGCCATTGCTTATTGACGCATGGCTGATTTGTGTTGTGGATGACATTTCCCACTTATGCTTACTATTTGCTTATTGTTCTCGCTTACTGATGCGATGAGGTGGGCTTATTGATGCCCCATGGTTGCTTACTCACTGGTTGGAGGTGCTCAGTCACTCATTGGTGGGGATGCTTACTTATGGCTTATTGATGCCTTATTCATGTGCTGTTTGATGTGAGTCATCATGCTTATTATTCACCATTCATACTATGTGTGTCGCCTTTGTGGCTTGACGGACATTTACTATAAATACTATACAAGTTGCGCTATGGTTCACTAGCTTAGTTGTCTTGAAATCCACCTGTACTCTTCTCAGGAAGTTCAGACAGTCTTATAGCAGAGTCATTGTTCTTTGTGACTATCTTGTTGCCAACTTAAGTGTTAGGCGTTGCCACCTTGTAACGAACCTCAAGCTAGGCGGTATTAGGGGACCTTATTGGTTATTCGCCCTTTACAAGTCATTCAAGTCGTTCCTGGGTTCAGAAGCCATGCACTTTGCTCAGTGTTGAAGCAAGGAAGACACATCGGATCCAAGTCGGATCAACGTTCAGTGGAAACGTTACACCCGTGGTGAAGTCACTGGCATCGGTGATGAGTCGGAAGGGTTTACTATGGTCGGGAAGAGCAAGGACAGGGGCTGTGACAAAGGCTTGGATAAGGGTGCGGAACGCGGTCTCCTGTGATGTACTCCAGAGGAATGGAGTCTCCTTCTTAGTGAGGTCAAATAAAGGTCTAGCAATGGTTGAAAAATCCTTGATGAATCGTCAGTAGAAGTTACAAAATCCAAGGAAAGCTTGGACATGTTTGACCGTTTGTGGTGTAGGCCAATCAGTGATTCCTGCGACTTTAGCCAGGTCCATTTTAAGTTGTCCATTTGAGATAACGATCCTGAGGTACTCAATGGACATCTGAGCAAATACACATTTCTTGGGTTTGAGGTATAAGTCATGCGCCTCAAGACATGAAAGGACCTCGTGGGTTAAGTTGTCCAATAGGGCAGGATCCTCTGAAAGATGAGGATGTCATCCAGATAGACGACAACATGTCCTTCATCTATCATGTCTTCAAAGATGCCGTTCATAAATGTCTGGAATGTGGCAAGGGCATCACAAAGACCAAGGTCATGATGGTGGGTTCAAATAGGCCCAGGTGAGTTTTGAAGGCAGCTTTATGTTTGTCTCCTTCCTGATGCGGATATTGTTGTAACCCCAATGAATATCCAACTTGGTGAAGTACCTGGACCACATAATTTGTCAATTAATTCAGGATCAGTGGTAAGGGTTCAGCGTTCTTGATTGTAATGTCATTGAGGGCGCAATAGTCTTGTACTGGTAATTTGCTGTCCTTCTTGTCTATGAAAAAAGAAGGGCTGGCCATAGGGGATTGGAAGGGTGATGTATCCTCTCTGCAAATGTTCTGTGATATATGCTTTGAGTGCCGCTGATTCTCTGGGTGTGAGTCTGTAGATGCCACAATTGCACATCTTTGGGCTGCTTTGAGTTCTATGGCATGGTCCCATGCTTGATGTTTTGGAAGCCGGTGCGAGGCTGTTTCGCTGAAAACCTTGGAATATTTGTGATACTGGGCAGGGATGTGATCAAGGGATGGCTTGGGTGTATTCTTCGCTGCAATAGCCATACCAGCAGAAGATTTTGCACAAATAGCAAGGTCGTCATACTTGTTAAAACTGTGATTGTACAAGAAGCTTTCCATGGCCTCCTGGGCAAAGCCTCTTCGGTTATCAGGGGTTCATCTCCTACTGGATGCAGGGCATTGATAGTGGTAGCACGTGTCTGCGGCTTTCGGGATGTGATTACTAGGGGGTACTTGGACAAGGTACAATTCCTGGGGCATCTTGTGAAGGCGATTTGTGGTAATGCCCAGTCTACTTCTGGGTTGTGCGCATGGAGCCAATCCATTCCTAGGATAATGTCATGGTCCCCTATTGGAACTCTATGTTTCTTCATGATAGTCATTATCCGTGGTCTTGACCCGGATCTTCTGGATTGTAGTATACTTGACTGATCCTCTCTTATTGAGTGTTCCCTCCACATTTTTTTACCGGAAGTGGGTTGACTAGTGTCCGTAGGGTGAGGTTATTCTTGGTGGCAAAGTCTTGATCTATGATTATTCCTTCTGCACCGCTATCAAGCAAGGCGCGTGCACTGATTTCTTGTCTAGTTGTCTTTCCCACTAGAGTCACTCTGAGTGTAATAGATGGTGATTGTCTATTTCGTATAGTATCACCAGGTACAGGCTCAGAGTCTAATGTCTCTAGGAGAGAAACCTATTCTCAAAACTAGACCTGGACAGATGTAAAGTCCCAACTGACAGTGCAGCAGAGGGACGCTTCAAAAATCCTCATTGACGGGGCAGGAATGAGGGTGTGGAATCATGACTTGGGGACGTGGGCTGTGATATACGGCTGCTACCTGGCCAGGTGTTCTTCAGTATGATCTTCTTTGGCAAATTGATCTTCCTGGGTTACTGTGGCACGAGCTCTAAAGTCACTTCCTTGCATGGATTTGACGTCTATTTCCTGTCCCTTGGTTGTATTGGCTTGTCTTGATGTGGCATTCTTTAGCCCTATGACCGGTTTTCCGCAGTAGAAGCAGAGCTTTGTCCTTGAAGTGTCTGTCCTTCTCTGCCTTTGATATTTTTCCACCCAACAGGGACGTGATGGTGCTGTGGTAACATTGACTTGGGCATGATCTTCATCTGTGGTGATGGCGTGGTTTCGTGGGCCTGAACCTCTGTTAAACGTGGGGGGTGCTATACATGGCCAGAGTCGATCAAACTCTCTTGCTTTCTCTGCTAGGTCTTCTAGCATGGTAGGTGTGGTGATACACCCATTATCTTCTGGTGTAATGCCATGGGAAGCACCTTTCTAAAGGTGTACATCTGGGTTTCTCATTGGCTCCGCTCTGGGAGGCAAAGGTCGACCAATCATCGTACCATTCATTGAAAGGGTGTCTGCCCATCTTGGAGGTGTACATGGTGTTGGTGGCTTCCAACTTTGAATATGCTGGGATGAAGTGTTTCTTGAAACTGTCACGGAAATCTACCCATGTTCCGAAATCAACAGGCGTGGCTAACGTCAAACCAACAAGGGAGTAGAACAGGGAGAGAAGACAATGGACCACGGTAGCAAGGCAAGGGTGAGGAACAACCCTATGGTGGGAAGCTGCTCAGTAGACAGAAGGTACAAGTGGGGATGTCGCAAGTGGACAGTCTGAGGGACTGTCTGTTACATTGCTCCAGCTTATATACCTGAATACATGGTCTGTGCGCACTTTAGGGGAGGCCCAACTCCGATCCACGAGTGGGCCATGGAATTACTCTAGAAGGGTTCTAAAGATAGCATGGAATGTGCTGGAAGTTTCTAAGTATATCGTCCAATAGCATTAATCCCTGACAAGCTCTGCTCATCAGGTGATTGATCAACAATCTTTGTTTTACGATCAACGGACTTTGTTTTCAATCAACATCATTGTTGATTGATCAACAATATGTCATGTGAGGTCATCTGACCTTTCCCTTGGTAAGTCCCAGTTCCGGACTGGACCTTTTTGAATAGGACGGTGAGGATTATCCAATCCTTTCACACACATCATCTTGGCTAGTTCTACTAGGCCAATACTCTGCTTCCCAGGTTTTGTGTGTGCGTTCCCTTGCACACTCTTGAGGTTCATGGGTTTGTCATGGGCCAAGTATAGGTTCGTGACAG
>WITN01001027.1:0-28609 GCA_015025155.1 Lactarius quietus
ATGGTTTTTTGATTACTAAGTTTAAAATTTACTAGGCTGTACGTTAGTATGCTCGTTTATGAAACCAAGTACGAAACATAACAGGTCTGTTAGCGATCTGTGTCTGCCTCTCTGTCATGGTCCCTGCGTCTGTCTGAGTTTCCGTGGTGTTTCTGTCACTGTGCTACATCATATCTTTCTCTTCTTATTTACTACTATTCTTTCTACGTCTCCCCTTCACCCTGTCACGCGTTGCGTCAACAACCGCGATCCCAACATATGGCGGGCCGCCCATCCCGACGTGCCCCTGACTCGTATTTCTAAATCCCTACGACTCGCAACTACCTTGTCCCGACAACAACTCTACAATCACGCAGTGTCCGAAGGCTCCTGCTGCTTGGCTTGGAGTCCGCCCATCGCCGTTCCGAACATCCACATTGGCAGCCCGTTCTAGCAAGAGCTTGGCGATCTCGAGGTGCCCATTAGAGGATGCGAGATGCAGTGCAGTTTCGTGATCCCTTTTTTTTGCATTCGCATCAGCACCATGGTCGAGTAATAACCGTGTGACGTCAAGATGTCGATATCGGGACGCCGAATGCAGCGGGGTCCAGCCGTCCCGGTCTCGGGAATTTACATCCGCACCGTGCTCGATCAACAATGCTGCTGCCTCTAGATTACCTTTCCTTGAAGCCATTGACAGTGGGGTCTGGCGGAAAGCGTTCCTTTCGTCAACGTCTGAACCTTGGTCAAGTAATGACCGCATAGTGTCGAGCTGTCCACCTTCTGACGCAGTACACAACGGACTTTTGTCATCGTCGGATTCCGAGTCGGAGGATTTTGGCTTGTCCGAGTCCTGTAGCGGTTGTACAACATTTAGGCCGGTACTTTGTGGCCTCAAAGGTGACGCAGTTGGGTCGGCCACTGGCACGCCATCCAGAGAGATAGCACCTCCGACGCATCCGGATAGAAAGCCTACAACTTCAAGTTTCTTATTGTTCATTGCTAGATCTAAGGGTGTCTTATCATTGTTATTCCGTATGTTGACATCCGCACCACATCGAAGTAGGAGCTTCACAATGTCAAGATGGCCGTTGCATGCCGCTGAATGGAAAGGGGTCCAGCCTTTGTTGTCGCAGGAGTCCAGCTCTGCACCACTGTCGATTAAGAACTGAATGACGTCCAGATGTCCGTGGTGTGACGCAGTCTTTAGCGGCGTCCAGTTGTTGTTGTTGCGGGAGTTGACGTCGGAACCCTGCTTAACCAGTAGCTGCATAATCTCGAGTTTTCCATTTGCCGATGCCAAGTGTAACGGGGATTGTAGTTTTTCGTTTTTCTTGTTGACGTCTGCACCATTTTGAATAAGCAGTCCTACGATCTTGACATGCCCTTCATATGACGCCGAATGCAAAGGAGTCCAGCCCCTGTTGTCACAAAGGTTCACATCTGCGCCACTGTCAACTAAGAAGCGAACTACATCCAGATGTCCGATGTGAGAGGCGGATTTCAGTGGTGTCCACTCGTTGTTGTTTTTGGAGTTCACATCCGCACCCCGCTGAACCAGGAGGTGTAACATCTCGAGTTTCCCGTTCGCTGACGCCAAGTACAGTGGGAACTGTCGCTTGCGGTTTTTCTTGGTAACGTCCGCGCCGTGTTGAATGAGCAGTTCTGCGATCTTGATATGCCCCTCTCCCGATGCTGAATGTAAAGGAGTCCAACCTTGGTGGTCACAGGAGTTTACATCTGCGCCACTCTCAATTAAAAGCTGAACGACATCCAGATGTTGAAAATGCGCCGCCGCCTTCAGTGGTGTCGAGTCGGCGTTATTCCGGGAGTTCACATCGGCGCCGTGCAGGACTAGCAGTCGTAAGATGTCGAGTTTCCCATTTGCTGATGCGAAGTACAATGGGGAGTACTGGCTATTATTTTTCCTATTGACGTCTGCGGCATGTTGAATAAGTAGTTCTGCTATTTTGACATGCCCATGTCGAGACGCTGAATGCAAAGGAGTCCAGCCTTCCTCGTCACAAGTGTTCACATCTGCGCCATTGTCGAGCAAGAGCCGGACAACTTTCAGATGGCCGTTTCGTGATGCCGACTCTAGAGGTGTACAGGCTCTATTGTTCAGGGTGTTTAAATTTGCCCCCCGCTGAAGTAATAGCTCTGATACCTCCATTTCTCCCCTGGCGGAAGCAAGTCCCAATGGAGTCTCATGGGAACTGTTCGGTGCGTTAACGTCTGCATTATGCCATAATAGGAACCGGACGATATCAACACGACCACTTTGAGACGCTCGGTGTAGCGGGGCCGTGCCGTCGCTGTACAGGGCATTTATGTTGGCGCCTTGCTGAAGAAGTGACGAAGCAATGTCGAGATCTTCCTTGATAAATGCGGCCAACAACGGACTCTCGTAGTACCCTCCCTTGACATTCACATCCCTTGGGCATGTGGCGATTAGGTGTTTGATAAGGCAGTGGAAACCACAAAGAACAGCATAATACAATGGCGTTGCTTGGGGTCGTCCTGGTTGCGTCGTAGGCATCTCTCCTCTCCAGGGGTCGTCGATGTCATATATCCAGACCCACGTGGAGAAGTGTGGCTTGTCAGAATTAAAAAGTTGCTCCATAGCGACTTGGATTGTAGACGATACATTCTCAAACCTGCCATGGTCGACCCAGTATTGGGCAGCGTATCTGGAGAGGGGGGAGTTCTTAATGCTGTCTTGGTCGATGTGGTAGTCAAGCTGGAGTAAGACACCGAGGGATGCTTGCGCAAGAATAGCATGGGCAGAGTGGGGAAGGATGTGATAGCCAGAAAGGTCCTCCCCTGCAGTGGAAAGGCGACCTGAGGTCAAGAACTCCTTTACAGAAAAGTGAGAGAATTGGACAACCTGAGAACCGTCCACATCGACGACGCTGATGAGATTGGAGCACACAGAAAGTACAGCCTCCTCTGCATCGCCTAGTCGCCAATCGGGGTTAAACTTGGGAAGTGCTCCTGAATTAAACCGAACCGCCAAAATCTCCGCAAGTTCCTCGGCGCGAAGTGGTCTAATTGACGCGGCAAGACAATGGAAGAGGCGCCGCGCATACTGTCGCATCTCTTCATTAATCGCAAGCAATGCGCGTTCGTAAGTTTCGTCCAAAGTCTTCGGCATATTGTCCAACGAGCTTCGAATATCCACAGGTAAGGTCCAACGCAAGATCTCCAACTGGCAGAAAACCCATCTGAACCTGCGGGAGGCAATTTTTGAGAAATTGGCACGAAGATTTAAGACGGTCACCTACATCCCGTCTGCTTTTTCCGAGAGCGTATCAATTACCAAGCGCTTATCTCCTTCTCTCCATCTTCGCATTCTCCGATCAGAGTGCACGACCGCGTTGATGTATGACGAAATATCCGCCTTTTGTCCGCCTTCATCGTGGAGCGAGATACGGAATGGCGCCAAAGGTTCCAGAATGTTTCGAATGTCGATCTCGAAGCGACTCGAGACACATATGTGTATATTTGGGAGTTTCAACTTGACAAGATACTCCAGGAAGTCGAGCACCTGTTCACGCGCGGTAGGCATCCCAGACTGGTTGGGGCATTCGTCGAGAGCATCTATAATAATGTACATCGCGGGCTGCCCAGGTATTTTGAACATTTCCACAAGACATCGCGAGAGTGCATCCATTGAAGGTTCTTGTGTTCCTTCAGAGTGACCCGAATAAAAACGGGACAAAACTTGATAGCAAGGATCTGACTCGGCGCTAAGCTGAAAAACGAGAGAGGAGAGGAGGCCACGCTGGTGCCGCTTCTCGGATTCCCTGAAGTCAAAATAAAAGTAGGCCATCGACGCTAATCCCGCCTTGCGCAAGCTGCCGACCTCTCGTACGATCGAGGAACTAGTACAGAGCGTGAATGACTATAATTGAAGAACGAAAGAACCACCTACATTAAAATAGTCTTTCCCGAACCAGCTACGTGACACGACGTAAAAGGGATAAGAATCGTTGTTACTAAGCTTATTGTGAAAACGCACGTTTTCCATAGATCCACAAAAGTGAACCGTTCGCATTCCAATCGGTGAAGATGCTTCCTCGGAAAAACCATGTGGCGGTTCCATCTCGGTGAATTTCACACCCAATGTTATAGTTTGTCGATGGATCTGGAGGGCAGAGCCAATTCTTGGAGTCCTTCTGCAACTGGTCCCCTGTAACTCGTATTAACACTTCGCGCGACAGGGAGTATTGATTGAGGGCCAACGTTTCATCTTGTTTATATCACTCGCCATTTGTTGCATCGTGTCTGATATTGAAGTCAGCTCCTGTAACATCGATTTCCGAACACGATGAAAGCATACCCAGAGCGTTACGGATGCTGTCCGTCGACGCTTTTCCATCTACAAACTCAATATCTCAGTCGCGTGTCGTTTGCCTAACAAGCATATTTTGCGTACCATTCATGACGACTTTCACATTATTCATAAGTCCATGGACTACTTCCAAGGTCTGCGCGATGGTCATCCGGCCTTCCTCTTGAGTGAGACGGTCGAGCCTCTGCAGTACAGCCTCTATCTCACTCTCTCCTAGCAACTTCTTCGCGAATTTCTCTATACCATGCTGAGATATCGTGTATTGAAGACGACGATCCACTTACTGAATCTGCCTTGCTTGATTTGCTTGGTAGCGAGAGCAAAAATGGAGAGTAACTCGACCATTATCGAGACAATGATATCCATCATCGAAGGGGTCAAAGGGACATCGGTATATATCCGAAGGCGTTTGAGGAAATTCCCGATACATTCAAACAAGTCAACAAGTGCATCGTAGCTTGAGCTAACACCGTCGGCTGCCTGAAGGATGCGAATCGGTAAATATGTAGGCGGAGAATATAAAGGGATACCTGCCGTAATGAGAACACCCACACCGACAAAGATTGCCTTTGCTGGTTTGAATGGCAGCTGGTAACCAAGCAGTGAAAAGGTCAGGAGGAAAGACTAGCGCATTGGGCTCATTAAACCCACAGCTTCCCCAAGAACGCCAGAAAGTAAATGGACGACCTGCACTACTGGGCTAAGCCAGTTGAACAACTTGCGATTTCCATCTCGATAAACTTTGAATGCATTCGCCTTGTCTTCAAGCAGCTTAAGGACGTCATCGGGGGAATCACGGCCTTGAAGCTCGACGGCGAAAGGTTGCTTATTAAGATCTACGCCAATCTGTTCACAGTAATTGGCGAGAGCCTTATCGAGGATCGCTTGAAATGATGCAGTAGGCATCTCGGAGAGGAATGCTTGGCTAAATTGGCCTTCTCAGCGATAGTTGTGGGAGGTGGTTGTTGGAAAGGTCGAACAAAGCACTAGCGCCAGACCTCGTGCTAACCTCGTGCCAGCCATAACACCGCCTTCCCTTTGTACAGCCTGAATTTGACGCTGAGAGATAAAGCTCACTCATCGCAACTTGCATTGTCATCTGACCAGCATCTGACCCTTATCTTATCACACTGTCACCTTGCTTTGCAAGGTCTTTACCACCTGGGAATTCTGCAGATCGTAAATATAACCAAACAAGATCTGTATTATATCATCGTATACTCTTTCGAGTATCGGCGCAAACCGTACTCTGTCTGTGGTAATAAATAAAAGTCGTCCTTAGCATTCTCCCCTTAACCTGCGGTATGATTGAATAATCATTCAGGTTGTCAAGATCGTTCTTCAAGTTGTGGTGATCGTCGTCGTGCAAACGCTGTAAATTATGAACAGAATTTCAGTGCTGGTCATGGTCATTGCCGATTCGTTGTGCGAACACTGTGAAATGACCTTGGCTTCCTTCGCAGTCCCTTATTGTTTTGCTCTTTTTGTGTGCTGGGGCTGCGAACCTTCGATCTCCTTTTTTTGTTAGGATAGGTCACGTATTTGATATATGCTCCTTACCCCCGTATCTTATTGTCATTGCTGCGCCTTTCCTTTCATACGGGCCCCCCAATGGATTCGTCGTCTCTTTGGAGAAGTTTGGCGATGCAAGAAATCATTGACCTTTTGCCTGGGCATACTTTTTCCACGAAAGAAAAACGATCTCGTAAAAAATTAGAAGAGGCCGTAGTGCTATTACCTCCTCAGCAACGTTCGTTGTTGGAGCAGGCAGCCGTTACCAAGGTATATGGTGTGAACAGAATCAGAGATGACGAAGGATCAGGCAAGGGGAATGCAACGGAAGACCCCTTTTTGGAGACTGTGTCGGAGGACTGTCGACGTGAACGCATTTCGAGGTTTATTGATGCCACTGGCAATAAAGCGACTGCAACAGCTACCTGTGCTGTCTGTGCCGGTACTTTCTTCAAACGAGAAATAGATGAGGTTAAGGTGTCCGACCTGCGACTCAAAAACAAGTTAACTCCGTCAACACCTCACCCAGCACAGAAGCTTACTGATGGAATGCTTCTTCATATAACATCATCTTCACTGCGTGTGGACGCCAGCGGCGTTGCGTTTGCCAATATTTGTAATTCCTGTACGCTGGACTTGAGGAAGAACAGGACTCCTGCAATGTCACTCGCAAATGGGATGTGGATTGGAGACATTCCACTTGAACTGAAAGTACTCACTCTTCCTGAGCGCGTCTTGGTTGCCCGATTCTTCCCAGTCGCATATATTGTTAAGCTGTATCCCAAAAAGAAAGGCGCACGCAACTGGGCTTCTGGCCTCCATAGTGCTCTGTGTGGCAATGTTTCAACATACCGTCTCAACACAGATCAAATTGCGCACCTAACAAGCAGCCACATTATGCCACCCTCTTCCACCATTCTCGCTGCCACCATTGGCGTCACGTTTGTAGGACCAAAGAATTTCCCCCAAAAAACAATGCCAGGTTTTTTGCAAGTCAACCGCACTCGCGTACGTGTAGCTCTGGAATGGTTAAAAGAAAACAATCCATTGTACAGAAACATTACCATTTCCGCTGAGAGACTGGAAGTTCTACCTGTGAATGACGTGCCCGAAGAAATTCTATCCCTGGCGAAATATTCTGACGACACAAGACTGCTGGCTGAGGAAACGGATGGATACGTGCCGAGTGACTGTGCTGATGAACTTGGTGAGCCACATTAAAAAATTCCGAGTCGTCGTCACGCACTTTTCTCAACCATGCCTTGCCCGTAGAATCTGACTGGGATGAATCGGATGATGATGAATCAATGGAAGAAGACGAGACAATGTGCTGGGACAACGTTGAAGGTGAACTTGTTCAGTGGCAGCTTCGCGACCGAAACTTACAGTACTACGGTGTTGCAGATGCAGAGGTTGTCCCTTTGCAGTCACTTGGTGTTGTGGACGTGGCTGCAAATGGTATCAAGGAAAATGAGGTCCTTGCCCATGCTCTTGCCAATGTTTCCCTGAGTGAGCGTGCAGAAGGATGGGCGATAAAAAGAAGCAGTGACTTTGTCAACAAGTACCCGCGAAGGACAGCGGAAGGTACACTCTCATCAGGAACACCCGACGATCCCAACCATTTACTTGGCACTTTCCCTGACCTGTTTCCGTATGGGCTAGGAGGGTTTGAAGTTAATCGCCCTACTCCGGTCTCTTACGAAGCTCACAGTCGCTGGGCATTGCGCTACAGCAATAAACGTTTTCGTGAAGATCACTTCTTCATGTTCCAAGTCTTTGGTGTTTTGCAAAAGTGACAACTCTGTGCGGCCGCATCATTGCAAATTTCAAGACACTCTTTTTTACGATATGAGCGCGCAATTCGTACATTGACACCTTCCGACTTTGAACTGGCCGGAGCTGAGGAAAGAGCACATAAACCGTTAAGCAATGATACTATCAGGTCCTTCCGACATACATTATCAGCGGTTCGTTCCAAAGTTATGGGCACTGATGAATCACGCATCAAAATTCGGTCGCTCATCTGGGGGATGTGCATGATGAAAAACCCACCTTCTATTTGGCTGACAATCAATCTGGCGGATACTCAGGACCCAATAGCACAAGTTTTGTGCGGACAAGAAATCGACCTTGATCACTTTGCGAAATACGATGAGCGGCCATCTGAAATTGCAATCACGTCAGATCCTTACACATCTGCATCTTTCTTTCACTTCATAATAAATGCCATTCTTCAAGAACTTCTGGGGATCAAAGGTTCAAAACGCGGTCAGCCAATACAAAGAGAGAAAGGAATTCTCGGTACTATTGAGGCCTATATTGGTACTGTTGAAGCTCAAGGCCGAGGAACTCTACACTTACACATGGTCTTGTGGTTGCGAGGGGCGATGTCAGCAGATAAGATGAAGGACTTACTACTAACTGAAGAATTCCGCATGAGGGTGAAATCGTTCATATCGGCAAATATTTGTGCAGATCTACCTGACTGTTACGTCCCGGGTCATAGCGAGTATCTGGCCTAACCCATAAGCGATGGGACGTGACCTAGTGGACGCTTACTCTTACATGATGACCGTCGGTTGCTGGCTTACTCATTTCTTACGATGTGGATTACTGATATTATTACCGTACGATGACTGATGACTGTAGCAGTTGTGGCGTTAGTATTAGTGGATGTTACCAAGCCGTATTAGTAGTGGCTGTATCGCTGACGAAGGCGTACAGTCAAGAATCAGTTATAAGGTAGCTGTCGACTGATGTAGTCGACAGCTTGACTCTCTTGTATCATTGTCTCAATCTACTCGGGTTCTTCCCCATCCCGCTTCGAGTCATCACTCTCTTAGGGAGGCTCTTTCAAGAGTCCTCAAGACAAAGTCACACCTTCGCGTGTTGACACGAGTTGCTAAGTCACGTTACTTGCCATCGCGTGTAGGGTCTAAGTCAGACCACGATCATAACATTAGAGTCAAGCTCTCCTCACACGCCGTGGCGCCAATCACCACCAAAGACGGTTGGGAGTTCCAACCCTTTCAAATCAATTCTAGGGAAAGAGACACCCCTGCAAGATACGTCATCAACCGAATCCGTTGGAGGACAATCCCCGACGACAGGCGAAGTGGAGCATTAGAACACTTCAACACAGGCTACTACGCCGAAGCAGCTACCGCACAACGCTTTCACCCAATCATCTTTCATCACGGAAGGTGCTGTTGGGTAGAACTTAGGTGGAATCGAACACACGAATACTTCGAAGCAGCTAGACCAGCTGGAGACGATCTCAATTGCAACATACTACTATCAGAAGCTCGCGACATTGAAGAGCAAGGAGTAATCGACGGAACACAAGAAGAAGAGAGGCTCTCAGTACCTCTATCACCAGAACTTCAGCATAGGACGCCAGCAAGGACTGACACCAGTCACACCAGCGAACGAGCTCAAACTCCACAAACAGAGAACGAGCCAGAAACCATCTACATTCAAGAAGAAGAACTAGCTGTAGAAGAAATCATCACGCAAACAGCTATGTTACACATCCCTGACCCAATTAGGATGGCCACTCAAATACAGGTTGAAGAACCTATGCCATTAGTTATCGATGAACGAACAGGCCATGTTGTAAACATGGACCCAGAAGACGTACAAGCAGCTCGACGAGCCATGGGGCCAGACGAGCCAGATCAACCAGGAGGGTTCGACTTCGACTACAACGAACCACCTCCTAGACCATTCGAACAGATAGGAAGAGTCTACAGACAACAAAATCAAGGCGGAGGGCCGCCAATGCAGCCAGGAGGAGGACCCCCCATGGGAGGAGGACCACCCGGAGGAGGAGGAGGACCACCACCCATGGGAGGAGGACCGCCCGGAGCACCTCAAGGGGTCGGCAATACCACGGACAAATTCATAGGAAATCCCCCAAATCTGTTCAGTGGAGAACGATCAAAAGTCGAGGGTTTCATACTCCAATGGGAAATCTACGCAGGAGTCAACGCTAGCAACACCGCAATGAGGAACAAGTATCAGAAAGCTATGTTGTTCCTCACTTACGTTCAAGGAGACCTGGTTAACGCCTGGGTCATGTCAGCCAATCAATGGCTAATACGAGAAGTTTCGCGAGGAGTCAGCCAGTTCGACAACAGGCTGTGGAACAATGTTCTGCAAGCCTTTCGGCGACAATTTGCCGATGTACTCAGCAAGGAAAGAGCCCAGGCTCAGTTGGACGCAGGAATCAAGATGAAGGAAGGAAAAATAGACGATTACATCGCTCTATTCGAACAACTTGTTCGCTACGCAGGTTACGACATCAACGCAGAGCAAACCCTGAAGTACTTCATAAAAGGGTTACCAAGGACGCTCTATGAAGCAATGTACCAACACGACGATCCCCGAACGTACGAAGACTGGAGGGCATCAGCTCTCAAAAGACAACAAAAGTGGATCCACATGCAGACGGTACGCGGGAACCTGGACCTGTTTAAAGGATCCGCTAACAGAAACCAAACGGGAGCATTGGCAAAATTGCTTGCCCCACTACCACACCCCGATGCCATGGACACATCGGCGGATCGAGTCAGAGGAAGACTCGCAGGAGCCGAAGACGTCGTCAATACCCCACGACCTCCTTTCCCTCCACGAGGAGGGTATCTGCAAAGGCAACGAGGCAATAGAGCGGACTTTAGCCAAGTCCGCTGTTACAACTGCGACAAAATGGGGCACATCAGCCGAGACTGTCGCCAACCAAAAGAAACAGACGCCAGCAGATCAGGAGTATCGAGGAAAGACCGAAAACCGATGAAGACAAAGCCAACGACTGGCTAACAGGAGTAGCCGGAGAAGGAGAAGATGTGAAGGACCTCATCTTGCAAAAGTTGATGGGAACGGATTTTTCAGACGCCTGAACCCGACGGCCTGGGTGAGGGCACTTCATTGTAACTCTGTGTATATCATGCGCTATCGATCCATGCAAATTCCAGTTCAGTTACACACGCGTTACAACAAGGCCGAGATAAAAGCACTAGTGGACTCAGGAGCCACTGACAACTTCGTGAGCGAACGCTTTCTTCAGAGAATGGGAATAAAAACACGACCACTAGACACACCAAAACGGATATACAACATCGACGATACGACAAATAAAGCCGGAAAGATAACTCGCTACGTCATTCTCCGCGTCAATGTAAACGGGAATGACAAAGAAATGAGGTTTCTGGTCACCAACATAGGAAAAGAAGACCTCTTGTTTGGGTATCCATGGTTAGCGGCTTACGAACCACAGTTCGATTGGAAGCAAGGGACAATTGACCAAAGCCATCTTCCCGTCATCATCAAGACAGTTAACGCAAACAACCGAAGAGATGTACTAGCTCATCTCTTAACGAAGAATATCGAACAACAACTAGAAGAAGAAGAAATGCGCGGACGAAGAGTATTGATCCCCGCCATCGAACACGCCATCGCGGCAAAACCCAAGGAGGAGAAAACTGCCGTATTGCCGCCACAATACGAAGCATATCATAAGGTATTTGACGAGGAAGCCTCGACAAGGTTACCAAACAGACGATCCTGCGACCACGCCATTACACTCCAACCTGACGCACCAACATCCATCACATGTCGCTCTATCCAATGACTCGGACAGAAGATGAAGCCTTGGACGCCTTCATCGACGAACATCTCGCCAAAGGGTATATCAGACCCTCACAATCACCTTACGCATCATCGTTCTTTTTCATCAAAAAAAGGACGGAAAACTTCGACCAGTCCAAGACTACCATGCGATAAACCGGTGGACGGTAAAAAACCAATATCCGTTACCCTTAATAACAGATCTCATGCGCGATCTGGGAGGGCGGTTATGTTTTCAAAGTTGATGTACGACAAGGGTACAACAACATCAGAATCAAGGAAGGTGATGAACACAAAGCAGCGTTCAAAACTAGACGAGGACTTTTTGAACCAACGGTTATGTATTTCGGACTTTGCAACTCACCAGCGACCTTCAGGCGTTCATGAACGAAATATACCAACCGGTTATTGCAACATTCGCCACAAGAGGCACTCAGATACGAATCTACATGGATGACATCGCTGTAGCCACTAACGACTGTGGCTCCCTTCATCAAACAAACATGGCGCACACAGCTGCAGTGTCTGCCATTCTCGACGTCGCAGCCCCCACGATCTCTACTTCAAGTTATCGAAATGCGCATTCCACGTCCCGTCTATTGATTACCTGGGGGTAATCCTTGAAAAGGGGATGACGCGTATGGATCCAGCAAAAGTCGCGGGTGTCCGCACGTGGCCGATACCGTCAAAAGTCAAGGACGTACGCAGTTTTTTGGGTTTTTGCAACTTTTACCGTCCCTTTATCCGAGGTTTCGCCAATATTGCCAAGCCAATGAATGAGCTAACGAGGAAAGACGCCGAATGGCGTTGGGGACCAACCCACCAAACCGCCTTCGACACGCTCAAAGAACGCATAACAGTAACCCGATTCTCGCCCATCCAGACCCAAAAGAACAATACGACCTTGAAGTAGATGCATCAGGATTCGCAGTTGGAGCTGTACTGATGCAGAAGGGATCCGATGGCAAGAGACATCCGATAGCTTTCTATTCGGCCACCCTCAACGAGGCCGAAGGAACTATGACATATACAATCTGGAACTATAGCCATCGTGAAGGCGTTACGAAACTGGAGGTACCTATTGGTGGGGTCGCCGCATAAGGTCAGAGTATTCTCAGACCATATGAACCTACAATACTGGCGAGACCCACAGAAGATCAGTCGAAGAGTAGCCCGAGAGGTACTGGAACTGGAGGAATACGACATCGAGATACATCATCTCAAAGGACGAGCCAATGGTAGAGCGGACGCGTTGTCCAGAAGACCAGACTACGATACTGGGACAAGGATAACGATCGAATCACGGTCCTACCAAACAAAATATTCATACGAACAATCACAGGGACTACACCAACGTCCATCAACAAGAAGAGAACCGAATCAAAGCATGGGTGAGCCCCATGAACTCAAGAAGTAGAAGGGGTATGGTTCAAGAACGGAAGAGTCGTGGTCACCACGACAAAAGACGAGAACTAAGGGAAGTCATCAGGCCATACCATGACGCATTAACGGCAGGGCACCCAGGAATAGCAAAAACGCAAGAATTGCTAAACCGACATTATTGGTGGCCCAACATGAAGAACGATGTCATAGACTACGTACGAGGGTGCGCAGAGTGTCAACGACACAAGGTCAACACGCGCCCCACCAAAGCACCATTCGAGCCAATTTACCCTCAAGAAGGAGCCAACCCATTTGAAGTGATTGCCGTGGACTTCATCACTAAACTACCGCCATCAAATGGCTATGACTCGATACTAACGATCACAGATCATGATTGTTCCAAAGCGGCGATATTCCTACCCTGCAGAGAAACAATAACTGGAGAAGAAACCGCGATGTTATACGCTCAAAAGGTACTTCCGCGGTTTGGACTTCCTAGCAAGATAATCAGCGATCGAGATCCTCGCTTTGCGGCAAAATTCATGAGGGAATTGTGCAAGACCCTTCAAATTCAACAGAACATATCAACGGCTATCACCCCAGGACGGACGGACAATCAGAACGCACAAATCAGTGGCTGGAACAATACCTCAGACTATGGGCCAATGAACGACAAGACAACTGGGCCCTGCAACTACCAATAGCAGAGTTTGCCCACAACAACATGATAAGCAGCACCACGAAACAACCCATTCTTTACACTGATGGGGTATCATCCTAGAGATAAATGGGCGCCAGGGACCATCAGCCTGCCCAGCGTATCTACCAGAATGGAACAACTAAAGGAAGCTCGTCGGAGCGCGCAGGAAAACATGATCAAGGCCCAGAAGTCATGGGTCAAGAACAAAGACACACCAAGATACGCCCTGAGAGACCAGGTATGGTTAGATGGGCGCAACCTGCGAATCAATCAACCAGCCGCCAAACTTGCGCCCAGAAGACAGGGGCCGTTCGAAGTGTACAGGTGATGTCCCCTGTGAACTACCGGCTCAAATTACCCCGCAATGGAAGATACATGACGTGTTTCATACAGATCTATTGACGCCTTACAAAGAAACACGTATGCACGGCGCAAACTATCTGCGCCCCCACCAGAACTGGTCGAAGGCGTGGAAGAATACGAGGTCGAAAAGGTGATAGACTCCAGAAGGTCGGGTCGAGGACGCAAACTCCAATACCTCATCAAGTGGAAGGGATACGCGGACTCAGAAAACCAGTGGGTACCATGGAACGACGTCCATGCGGAAGAGAGATAAGGAAGTTCGCACGATTAAACCCGAAAGCTGAAATTCACATAAAGCAGCTTCGTTGAATCCAAGAACGCCATCCTCCTCTATGGCTTACATCCCCGTCAACACTCTTACCAACATCGATGACCTCCCCTCTGTCAACACCCTCACCACTTATGACTATAACAACAACGTCGACGACCCCTTCTGCTCAGCCGTCGAACATGTCAGAGCTGTCGCAGAACAAGACCAAGCCGCTCGAGACCTGGCCGAGGCTCGCCGGCGATTCCCCACACCCGCAAGCGGAAGAGTGGAGGACGATGAGGCGGGAGTACGGCCTATTGAAGGAGGTCATGACAGCATGGAGGACGGATCAAGTGGTGAAGAGGACGGCAGCGGAGAGGAGGATGAGGATACACCTATTGACGAGGCGAGTTTCAACCAGTCCGCCAGCTCCCTCACTACCACCGTCGTCGGCAGCAACTACTCCTCCGCCACCTCACTCGCCACCCCGTCAATGACGCCACCGACAGCGAAGCCGAGGACGACAGCAGTGACGAGTCCTATCACGTGGCCAGAGTCATCTGCGTCCAGTGCAACAACCCACCAAACTACTGCCACTGCGCTCCCCTCCCTATACCTCACCAAATCCGCGTCGTTGCCGAAGAAACCGAAGATGAGGCGAACGGACCACCTGCAGTTGCTGTTGTCTACGGACCAACGGCGGCGCAGGGATACGAAGCGCGAGGTCTACCCCCCTAACGAGGGAAGGAAGCGACCCATCGCCCTTCGCTACGCGCCGAACGTATGAGGCGCGACGCCCTCTCCGTGCCCTATCGCCTACTCCCGGCGGGTTCATCCTCAACAACGGGATGAACTGGGTCCGATGGTCATCGAGCACGAGGGACGGAGGATCCCTGCAAAGTACGTACGAGTGCGCATGCTAGACAACCCCGAAGTGTTCGGGACGATGGGGACGTATTCCCCCGTCTACCGGGCCGACATCCACGCCGAACCATGCCGAGACATGGGCCCTGCAGCTGAGTACACCCGTGAAGAGCTCGGCTATTTCCGCACTGACTTCCGTGGAAAGCGACAGGTAGACGAAGCTCTTGCTAGGCTTGGGATATCTCCCTCCAAGCTGAAGTGAGACGCTACCGCGCGTCCATGGAAGTCGTGGCCGAGCTCGAGCAAGCTATCAAAAAGCTTGAGGACGACATCTTCGTCCACATCGACAGGGCCATGCATTCGGCCAAGCGGTTAGGGCGTGCTCATGCCCTTCGACGGGTACGTGATGAACATGAAACGGACGTCGGACTTACCACGGTAACGAGTTGGGTTGTGGAGCGTGGGCGCTCACCCTTGTAAAGGGGGTGATGTTACGTCCCGGGTCATGGTATGTATCTGACCTAACCCATAAGTCATGGGACGTATAGGCACGTGATTGCAGGGTGACGTGAGTCGGCTTACATTCTTACTATGGTGATTACTGGTATTGTTACGATACGATGACTGAGGGCTTACTGTACGATGACTGAAGGTAGTAGTAGTTGTGGCGTTTGTCTTAGTGGACGATTACCTAGCAGTAGTAGTTTTAGTGGACGATTACCCAGCAGTATTAGTAGTGGCTGTATCGCTGACGAAGGCGTACAGTCAAGAATCGGTTATAAGGTAGCTGTCGACTGATGTAGTCGACAGCTTGACTCTCTTGTATCATTGTCTCAATCTACTCGGGTTCTTCCCCATCCTGCTTCTAGTCATCGCTCTCTTAGGGAGGTTCTTTCAAGAGTCCTCAAGACAGAGTCACACCTTCGCGTGTTGACACGAGTTGCTAAGTCACGTTACTTGCCATCACGTGTAGGGTCTAAGTCAGACCACGATCATAACACTGACCCTTCCATCCAGAACACCTTCTAAAAGGGGATCAAGCCCCGGCCCGTCAGTGCCCGTCCCAACGGTTCAGCCGAAGGCCTTAAACCACGCGATCTTCTGGTGTCCCTTCCGTGCCGTCGTCGGCCTGCGCGCATCCTGGTCCTGATGCGGCAAATGTCACGTGACCGCCATAGGCAATACGTAACACGCTTCGCCACTACATCGCCACCCCAAGTCCCCAACCGCGACAACCGTGACGACAACTCAGATGACAAGGAAGATGACGCCAGGCATACACGACTGAAACGGCAGTGACCAGGCAGCAGGTTAACACAAGCTGCAAGGATGCAGGTGGCAGGGGGAGATGCAGAACGAGTGCCACTAGTTCGGCACAAGAATGACCGCAACCACCACATGACCCCAATTCAAAGTATGGAAGATAGGATTTCCGATATACATACTGTAGTACTAGCTGTATATTTCTTTGAATGATAATATATATATATTGGTTCTGTCGAAAAAAGTGAGTACTCTGCAACTTGGAGTACTCGAGGTCGACTAGTTTCCGGGAAATTTCAATATTTGTCATACAATTTCCTTTTTTGGGGGGAAGGGGGGGGGGGGGGGTGAAGCCTGATGCCTTAAAAAAATTTGGCGACCCCATGCAATTTTTAAAATTTCCGACCCCCCTTGGGCACTGACATTCCTGGATTTCCGGCTCCAAAGCCTCGAAAATCTGGGCCTGATTGCTGTGGTACTACAGCACTAACTTATTGAGATGACACAAAGGGACACATATTGACAGTTTATCTCCAACGCATCCTCGACATGACTTTCCCCCTCTCATTAGCCAAAGACAGACATTCCCTCATGGTGCATGTTAGGGGCATTTACAGGACTGAAGTCGGGTCCGGTTCCGTTTTACATAATATAGGCGCCTAACTGCATTGTCGCGAGTTATATAAGCTGGGCAGGCGGCGAAATTTACTCTCACATTCACATTCCTTGCCACGTTGTCACGAGGTGGACGAAGTGTGGACGACTCACAATTGCATAGATACAGTATACACATCGTCATGCATCATGTCTCAACAAGGTAAGCAAATCTACCAGTCGCCTTGCCGTAGGGGGCCGTGTTGATTACTTGGGTGCGCATTCCGCCGCAGACGCCATCCGTGACCTCAACAACTACCTCCAGCTTCACCCGAGGGGAAACCTCACCGTTCATTTATCCTGGGCTATGACCGAAAGTGGTCCCCCCGGTCAACTCACTCATTCTGCCAGTGCCAAATGTAAGTCTATCATCCATAAGATGACATGATACTAAGCTGCCACAGTCCAAGGTCAGGCGATCGGCCACGGGCGTGGCATTTTGAAAAATGTGGCAAAGGCAGAGGCCGCTGTTCAGGCTTTGCAATACCTTCGTCAGAACCACCCATACTGAGCATACCAGGAGCATACCCCGATGTGTTCAAACATTGTACTAGTAGATTCCCGGAAGTGTCTAACGCGCAGATGGTACGGTTGCTTGTGTACCGTATTAAATCTATACAATACTGTAGTTTACAATATGACCGTTCCGTACTATATGCCCGTAAGACTGTACCTGACTGTACCGTAGGTTATATATAGGCTGGACAGTAGAGTGACTCTCCGGCATTCACCGGTCTCTTTACAATGGCTGAACTCGACAACATCGACTTTTCAGACATCGAGGAAAAGTGATTAGTTGCACGTCTCATCCAGTGCCGAGGTCGAACAAGATATTCACGACAGATACAAAGTCCGTCTCGAAGAGGGCTTCGATCACATTCTAGTCGTCAACTGTGTCCCCATCATCGACAAATCAAAACGCGACAGCCTTCTTACCAACATTGCCAAGGAGTTTACACGAAAAGGCGCCGCTATCAACCCAACGATATTTCCGTGCCATGGAACGACAAGACTGGAACGAGCAACGGGTAAAAAGTCTCCTCCAAGTTCCATATATGCTGTCGTTTTTGAACGATGCCATAGGTACGCTTTCATCGAATTCCGGAACGCCGATGCGGCGACACATGCGCTCAATGAGCTTAACGGACATCCATTCGACGCAAAACATACTATCCTCGTCAATCATTTCACCGACATCGAAAATTTCGCCATTCTCGATGAGACTTATGTGGATCCGGGAAGAGTACCGCACCAAGGTGCGTTGCTAATGTTTCTCGCAGCATTGATGCATTCTCTGATTCATATCGCAGTACCATTTACGAGCCTGGCTAGCTCATCCTCAAGGCCGCGATCAGTATGTGACATATCGCGGAGATGAAGTTTCGATACATTGGCACGGTCGTCCATCCTAATGCGAAGTAACTTTTGAGGACAACGTGCGTATCACCACCCCATTCAAATCCACCTTTTTCACTCGCTATGCTCCTGTAGGCAAATATACGAACAGAATTATACATCTCGTGGTCGCCGCTCGGTACCTACATCGCGGCTCTCTACCGGCAAGGAATCCGATTATACGGCGGACCTTCATTCCAGCTCCAAGCCAGCTTCTTCCACCCCTTCGTCCGCCTAATCGACTTTTCGCCCTGCGAACAATATCACGTCACTTGGTCGCATGAGCCGTTTGTAGTGACGGAGGACATGCCCAAGGGCCCACGCTTGTTCTCCGCCGAGGACGAGAGCAACAACATCGCGATATGGCGCATCAAGACCGGCCACCTCTTACGCCCATTCCCCTCTATCCTACCTGAAGGCGAGAGCGCGAGGAAACAGAACGCGTGGCCTGCGCTCAAGTGGAGCCCGGACGACAAGTGCGCTGCGAGGCTGACACCTGGTCAACGGATCAGCGTGTACAAGCTGCCGAGTATAGGCCTGCAGGGGAAGAAGAGCATCAAGATCGAGGGTGTCGTTGATTTCGAGTGGTGTCCACACGGAGCGAAAGATCCAAGCAAGAAGCCCACAGAAAATATGCTCGCATATTGGACGCCCTAAGTCGCCGACCAGCCCGTGCGTGTCACACTGCTCAACTTCCCAGATAGAGCGGTTCTCCGTCAGAAAAACTTATTCAGCGTTTCAGAGGTAGGGAACGCACTGCATCTCGAGATGGGGGTGGTGCTTACGCTCCATTTCAGTGTAGGCAGTATTGGCGGAACCAAGGCGATTTACTCTGCGTGCGTGTAGACCACCATACCAAAACGAAAAAGTCACTTTTCTGCAACCTCGAGATTCTCCGCGAAGTGGTCGAATACCATATACGGGCTGGTCACGAGCCTAGCAGCGGGCCGCCACTTTCCGAGCCACTGCCACTCTTAGTCACGTGTGCGTTTTCTGCCAATCGTCGTTGTTTTCCTGGAAAGATCTGGCAGAGATTAGATGAATTGCTCATCATCCTGGACGAAACCTTCGAGCGCGTCCCGCTGGATATCGATAAGAAAAAAGCAGGCATATGCTCATCGCCTGTTTCTATGCCACAGTTTCGGTTCGTGGTTCGTCTCCTTCGCATACGGGAGCTAGCGGGAGTTATTGTAGTTCGGGTCAACGCTAGGGCCAACCCCGAGTTCCATACGGGTTTACGACTTTACTCTCGGAGCACGCAGAAGCCGTTCTATCGGCGTGCTCCAGTTTAGACGTCACCGTCGTCTACCCCGACGACTCTGGGTGACCATATGGTCACTCTGTGGGCTGAAGCGCGTCTGGGCTGACCCACTTTTCCTTGACTAAGTCACCGGAAAGACCAGCCCTAGTCTACGCCCACTGCTCCACAATCAGATCAGATCATTCCAACGCGACCATCCTTCTTGCTCTTCTCATCTGTCTCATCCTCCTTCTCGTAAACGTTATTGTCCATCTGCTATCCAGATGCGCCTTGTCTACTCGTCTCGCTTGTCTACACTTATCCTTTTGTTGACGCTCCCACTCTCTGTCACCTCATGGCGACCCATCCACATTACCAGCCTCTAGGTCGTAGACTTCACGACCGACCGGGTCGGACGGATTTTTGGGGATCACTGACCGTGCAGTCTGTACCACTTATTGCAGAACCCCCATTTAACTGCGTTCGAATGTCTGTGTGTATGCACCCGCGACTAGCTATTCCCAGGCGTGTGTCCCGAATACAATTTTTTTGTTTAAAAAAATTAGGAGAAGAATCGGGGCCCAGATCTGTTGCGTGAACTGCACTGCACGTAGATGGCACCTTCGTTTCTCCAACAACTTACAAGGGCACCGGGACTACTATGTGATATTCCTATTATTCCTATGATTCAAAGGCCCGGGCCAGGCGCGGGACGACATAGCAGTATTAAAATACTATTAAAATTCGCTTCGGTCTCCCTCATTGGGTAGTGATATTTTTGATAACAGAAGCCTGAGATGATGACTAGATTGGTCTAGCCACACAAGAGCGCTTCCCAAGGCCCTGATGCCGGCCATTAGGTCCAAAAGTATAGTTCTAGCGCTGTTGGAGTGTAGGGAAGCACTTTCGAGAGAAAGCCAATACTGGTATTGTCGGGAACGGGGTGGTCAAAATTCATAAGCAGTTGTTCCCAAAGGTGTTCCCTTCAATATGTTCACAAAAGAATCTACATAACGATCAACAATGTAGCATGTTGATCCTCCATATTCTGATAGTAGTTTGTCAAGCAGTGGGTTGAGCCATCATTGGCGTCACATCTGGTTTGTTCGACCTTGGGAGTAGAGTCACCAATCTGTGCTTCTGTACTTCTGGTCTCTTCATCCCAAAGTATCTCTCCGCCTCGAACGCCCAACAGTCGTACCCGTGAATTCCATAGGCCAGCTTCTCGACGAATGAGGCAACGATAGAATCCGTCTCTGGGCCCCACGAAGGCAGCGCCCGATATTGCGCCTGGAATTTGGATAAAAGCTCTCCGCTGTATTCTGCGAGCCAGTCAAGCGCGCCATTTAGTTCCACGCCTTTTTCATTCATGATGCCAGTGAGGATGTTGTGCCCACCGTGTCCAGCAGCTTGCTCGATATTATAAGAATACAAGTCCTGGTTCGAGTTCAGACTGGAATACATACAAGCCAAGAGCGGTAGATACGCACATTTGTGAGAATAAGGATACTATGCTGTCAGCACCTTTTCGCAAAAATGAGTAACATTTTTCTATAAAATCAACCACACATTGTAAACACTTAAAATTGTACATAGTCATAGAGAAATAGACCCTCTTTTCATTGATTTTTACTGCTTATTTATTGCTGAAGTGGTTCAACAGGCAGTGAATATTTAATTTAGACTACACCTTTTCGCAACTTGGTCACGCACTTGTCACACTTACGGGAACATCCAGGCAGGCGCATTTGATGGCCCAGCCACAGAAGCGCTTCAAATTGGTCATCAATTTTGTCACTCCTGGGTGAGCTTGAAGCATGATTTCTTTCCACAGCTTGATCACCTTAGATCGCTAACTCTAGAATTTATATGCACAGTCCCATGTAGGTATGTTACCACTACAAAAGAAAAAAAGTGTATGGAAATACCAAGATCGGAGGGATCGAGGATGTGAGAATGTGTGCACAAGACCACCCACCGAGGTTGCGATTTTTCTGTGACCACAAATTTAGATAAAATCTCCCACTTTCTTATGATCATTTATCTACAATACCTACTTTATCTAGGGTTTTTTTTTTGTGAAATTTGAATGAGAGGAAATGGTCGATCAAATCGAGTTTATTGAAATGCGAAAGTAAGCTTACATGCAAAAAGGTGCTGACAGCATAGTATCCCATCAGGAAAAACCTCCCGAATAATCCGGATAAAATACTGATATTTACCAAGATTATTGAATTATCGAATATTGCTTAGTCCCCCGATAACCTATCAGGGCTTATCTCAATTACGGTAAATTTGAAGCCAATAACGTATATTTATTGACTAGGCTATGTAACAATTGTCCTGTAATACTTCGACATTATGTTGTTTATCGCAGATAAACATACGGTCGGAAAATGGTAAACAAATGGTAAAATAGAGGCAACAAGACAACTTTTTTTTGGCAAATTTTTGATTTTTCATGACGAACGCAGGGCAGCTTGATTATGAGACAAAGTGGTATATAAGTACCACTGTTGACTGGTGAACCAGTGAAGTCCCATCAGTAGCGCATTCAAACGACAGACGGACAGACTTACAGTGGTGCTAAGTCAAAGGAGGTGTTGAGACCTCAAGAAAATACAATCAGCCATCGATTTTGTTGAGATTGAGCTCGGCAATGGGAACTCCAGTGTTTGCTTCATTTCCGTTGACTGTGCTACAAGGTCCAACAGGTCAGAACAAGTATATTCAATAAAATAGAAATGTACGAAGCCTTCACGTATATGTCAGCCATCATGAGGTGAAAGGCACCTGGGCGTTTGTCCTGAATGTGGTTCAAGGTGTTGATGTGGCCATGGTAAACATCTAGATAGGCATTGGCCGAAAACTCTGCAATTTGCTGCTCCCCAGTGTGCCATTCATAGATCGTCGCATACAACTAGTATACATTTAGTCAGTATAATACAGTCAAAAAAAAAAACCCTGGCCTACTGCAGTGGCAACCAACGCAACCATTGGAACTGGGACCTCATACATTTCTCCTTCATGGCCTTCAAACATCGGGAATAGATAGTCAAATTTTTTGGAGAATGATGCGGCCCCTCCAGTGAAATACATGTCCCGGATTACATTAATGATGCGTTCGTTGCAATATGGATGAGAGTGCATCACTAGCCCGCTTGGGGCATTTGCCTGATTAAATTGTCAGCGGGAACTTGAAGAAAAAATATGACTTACCAAAGCAGCCCCTGGAAAAGTATACGTATATCGTGCTAGTTGCTCACGGACGTACTCGATAATGTTTGGTTCCTGCCCTAAGGCTATGAACGATGCCATAGTGATAATATTGCAGCGCTCCTTCACTTCACTACGAATCAGACAGATACGAGCACACGGCTGGAATACGATGTCAGTGAAGTCACCATGTGATTAAGTGTGCTTACCAAGGGCGTCAACTTCATGATATACTGTTGATTGTTCTTGAGTTGATTGAGGATTTCCACGGAACCGGGTTTGAGATGGTTAGTGGCATTGAGCAAACAGTCCTTGATCAAGTCAAGAGCGAAACAGACATCTGGAAAGGCATTGTAAACAATAATGCTGCCCGGAGATTGTCAATGGCCTCTTGTATGAAGGCACGGACAATCGGTTGCTGGTTGGTCAGCATAAGTTTGTTCATGCCTGCAGGATATACCAGTTCGGTGATGGCCGGCCAAGTTGAGTTTGCATTGAGCACTGAGACTGTGCTCGAGGATTGAGATAATACGACTAGAAAACATGTCAGTATCGTGAAGAAAGAGACAAAGGAAACTTACCTCCTGAGGGCCCAGCAGTGGCCACCACCGTGTCAAGACCACGTTCCACAGTGGTGCAACCGTTGGTGTGATTGGAGGACGAAGAGGATCCCTGGCTGGCAGATTTAGCAGGCTTGGAACTACCTGATGCTGCCCACTCAGGCCTCTGTGAGAGCAGTCAACAATTAGCTTGTGTATAAAAAAAATTGTCGCCTCACCTCGATTGCCAAAGACTCCAAAAATTTGCTGGGAGCCTTCACAGAAAAATCGACACTGTTGTCATCGTCTACCGAATATGTGTCAGTAACATAGCCATCATCATCCACCTTAGGACTGTGAAAATTGTAGTTTCCATTTTCAAGTTGCGCGAGGGGATGAGTGTGGTCACCACGGCCTGGGTAAAAAGACGAGGCTGAAATTTTTTGTTGTTAAGTTGTGACACATTGAGAAGTCACAACAAACACAAATACAGTCAAACAACTCACTATGTTGCAGCTTCGCAGCGACTTGTTTGCCTTTGCCTTTACCCTTACTAGTGCTATTGTCTCTACCCTGCTGGTTTGCTGTCTTGCCATCTTTGCTGGGTAACTTCTGGCCTTCGTCATCACTGTCACTGGCCATGGGTATGATAAGAGGCATTGGACGGCTATGGACGGGTCCTTGGCTTATTGTGAGTTTTTGCAATTCATATTAGCTGCCATGTTACGTTCCCACTGAACGTTGATCCGACTTGGATCCGATGGGTCTTCCTTGCTTCAACTCTGAGCAAAGCGCACGGCTTCTGAACTCAGGAACGACTTTGAACGACTTGTAAAAGGGCGAATAACCAATAAGGTCCCCTAACACCGCCTAGCTTGAGGTACGTTTCAAGGTGGCAACGCCTAACAACTAAGTTGGCAACAAGAAAGTCACTGTGAACAAATGACTCTGCTATAAGACTGTCTGAACTTCCTGAGAAGAGTACAGGTGGGTTTAAGACAACTAAGCTAGCGAACCATAGCGCAACTTGTATAGTATTTATAGTAAATGTCCGTCAAGCCACAAAGGCGACAATCATAGTATGAGC
Source organism: Lactarius quietus (assembly GCA_015025155.1). Taxonomy (NCBI): domain Eukaryota; kingdom Fungi; phylum Basidiomycota; class Agaricomycetes; order Russulales; family Russulaceae; genus Lactarius; species Lactarius quietus. The sequence continues at coordinate 24,425 of WITN01001027.1, forward strand.
AATAAGAAAGGCATAATGACTCACAGGTCAATTAGCAACTCGTAAGCAACTCGTAAGGCATCAATAAGCCATCAGTAAGCGTCCCCACCAATGAGTGACTAAGCACCTCCAACCAGTGAGTAAGCAACCACAGGGCATCAGTCAGCCCACCTCATCGCGTAAGTAAGCGATCACCAATGAGTAAGCGAATGAATAAGTGAATGTCTAAGCATCACCAAGCATAAACGACACCAATAGTCAGCCAATAATAATGCATCTGTAAGCAATGGCTCCGGCGCTAACACAGGCGCTCCTTGAACTAATCCATCAATAACACTTTCCCGAAAGGGGATCAAACCTGGCCCGCTGGAGTGCGTCCCAACGGCAACCACGGCCCGCTGACATCGGCAGCCTCAGGTCACTGGTCTTACACCGCACAATCGCTATTTGTCGTCGTTGGTCGTCTTCAGGACTCAACTGTCTTCCGCCAATTCCATGGCTTCTTCCAACGTCCCCTGAGTTATGAGTTAGGACAGATACATACTGTGGCCCGGGACAATTCCATTCTTGCGCGCCCCCCTGACTTATTGCTTAGGTCAGATCCCGTGACCCGGGGGTTATCACATGACCGTGTCACGTGACCCTCATTCGTCCTGTAGTGATCCTCTTGCCAGCATCTGGGGTTCCACCGCGAGTTATTAGGTTACTCACGAGCTGGCGAACTCTGCATGCCTCGTCATAAGCGAGGTAGCTGTCGTCTTCTGCCGCTACGAGTGCACGCACGGCCTCCTCTTCTTTGATGTCTTCTTCTGCACGTGACTCCCAGATATGCTCCTCTGGGTAATCATGGCAACTTTTCCAGTGTTCATGTAGACACTTGTGTTGCTTGTGGGTTGGCGTAGGGTCTGAGCGTAACATGCCATCTAACAATGACTTACCAACAGTTCGTGCCCTCTTCAAAGGGTTAGTCTGTGTGGCTGAAGAGGAGGAGGCGTGGGCATCGCCAGTGTTATCAACTTGGGCGAAGGTACGTTTCCTGTTCACTTATCATTGTCAAGTCGCGTCTAATATAATGCAGTTGCAGACTCACTTGGTTGCAGGATGTTGGCCTGTGGGTCGGGAATGACTCTTCGAGCTGGAACACGGCTCTGCATACTTTGATTGGTGACTATAGAATGTTCAAATGACACTTGATTTTCGTCCCCTATGACTGGGGTGCTACTGGCCTCCCCTTTTGTGTGAGACCGGCACGTGCGTGGCATTGACGAACACAAATCGAAGAAGAGAAAAGAATGCTAGAGGAGGATAACTGGAAGACGAGTAAAGACCAGACTTGTATTGGGGAAATAACTCAAAGGTATGTGCTCTTTTTATACCAAGAAACATGTGCTGATAAAAGCTCCTTCGTACACCACACCTCATGATCACCCCTTTCTTCTCTCCCTCGTCCATCCCTCAATGTTTACATCTGATGAACACACCCCAGATCCATTGTCACCGTTGCGATAAGGTTTTCGGTCCTCACGGGCTTTCACAACATTTCACTAAGAATGCCATCTGTCACACCGTCCAGATGGCCTGACAAACACCGTCAATGTTTCACTCAACGTTGGCCAAAGCGTCCATCTCAAATTCAACATCATGGGACAATTGGGATATGGACCCAGCAAACGGGTCTAACGGTGAGTACCAAAGGTTCTCGAGCGCGCTGTCTCAGTTGTACACTAAACCATTCACAGATGTATTTCAGTCGTTCCATCAAGAGTCTGGCAGTCCTGGACCCAATATGACTCACGCCGCCAACCAAGCACACACCGTTGAAGCCACTGAACCCGCCGATGCCGCCAACACTGCCAAATCTGCAGAGGCCGCCGACACCACAGATGCCACAGACACCAAAGACACCGACCTTCAAGAATTTTTGACAAATTATGACCTGGTTACCACCAATCCTGAAGAAGACCACACCGACGAGGCACAATTTGCAACATCACCACCGCTGCCACCTGAAGAGGGACCAATGGAAGCTCCACCAGCACCGCCACTCGTTGAGGCACTACTGCCACCTCAGCTAGCCCCATTGGTGATTGACCGTTTTCTGCATGGTGATCTGGGCGCACCAGTTCCCGGTAGCCATCAGGGTTCCTCACGCTATCAAACAAGCACCGAGGCATTTGGAGCCTCGGTATGGGCTCCTTTTCGCTCCCAATGCGACTGGGAGATCGCACGCTGGGCGAAGATGCGTGGCCTGACATCCTCAGCCATGGAAGAGCTACTGGCTATTTCTGAGGTACGCATGCCCAACTAATTGTTATTGTTGCTAACATACTGCCAAAGGTCGTCGACAAGCTTGGGTTGTCGTACAGCTCAAAAAGGGAACTGAATCACATTATTGACAACGAGCTGTCTGGGCCCCCACTCTTTGAGTGCCGCACCCTTGTCATTGGAGAAGAACTGCTCAAATTTTACTTCCGAGACATACTATCCTGCATCTGTTCAATATACGGTGACCCTGAATTTTCTCAGGACTTAGCTGTCGCTCCAGAGCGGCATTATGCAGATGAAGATTGGATGGAGCGTGTGTATAGTGAGATGCACACAGGAGATTGGTGGTGGGCAGTACAGGTGCGTATTCAAATTCTAGAATAAGGATGGATCTAAACACGGTGATCTTGTTGCAGACAAGTCTTGAAGTGCACCGACCTGGTGCTACAGTCGTCCCCATTATCATTTCCTCAGACAAGATGCAACTGATGCTGTTTCGAGGTCAAACAGCTTACCCAGTATACCTCACCATTGGAAACATCCCAAAGGATATCTGCTGAAAGCCCTCACGCCGTGCGCAAATACTTATTGCTTACATCCCAACCTCCAAGCTGGAAGGGATTACGAATAAGGCAGGTTGCCGCCGTGCGATGGCAAACCTTTACCATTCTTGCATGCAAATCATATTAGGCCCGATTACGGCCTACGGTGAAACCGGCATAGAAATGATGAGTGGGGATGGCATCTGGTGCTGGTGCCATCCCGTTTTCACATCATTTGTGGGTGACTACCCAGAGCAAATTTTGATAATGTGCACATACAGTGGCCGATGCCCCAAATGTATTGTGCTGCCTGATGAACTTGGCTCACCCAATAGCTATCCTTCCCACGATTACAACGAAGCCACGGACATATATGCCTTGGCTGATGGTGACGCACACGCATTCCATTTGGCGTGTCGTGAGGCAGGCCAGAAACCTGTGTACCATCCATTCTGGGAGGCTCTTCCCCTCACGAACATATTCGTTTCCATCACACCTGACATTCTTCACCAGCTTCTGCAAGGTGTGTTCAAGCACCTCGTCGCATGGCTAATCGCCACATTTGGAAAGGCAGAAATTGATTCGCAATGTTGGCACATGCCACCAAATCACCACATCCACATTTTTGGCAAGGGCATCTCTGGCCTCAGTCGCGTAACAGGCAAGGAACACAAGGACATGTCCCAGCTTCTCCCGGGCCTTGTCCTGGATCTCCCCCTTCCTGGCAGACAAGTCTCGCAGCACCTCATCACGGCAGTACGTGCGCTGCTGGACTTCCTCTTCCTGGCACAATTCCAATCTCACATGACCCACACTATCACGCGTTTGGAGACTGCGCTTACTCGCTTCCATGACAATAAAGAAGTTTTCATGGATCTAGGGATTCGCGATCACTTCAACTTGCTGAAAATTCACAGTATGGCCATTACATTCCGTCAATCTGTTTATTTGGTACCACTGACAACTACAACATGGAGCAGACTGAACGGCTCCATGTCGAGTTGACAAAAGGTGCCTTCAATGCTTCAAATCGCAAGGACGTATGAAGTCAGATGAGTATGTGGGTGGTATGCCGTGAGAAATACAAGATCACGCGGCGTACATCAAGTGGCGGCAGGAACAGGTTGTCGTGTCTTCGGCATCATCAATTGGGCCACCGCAGCCTGGGGCATGAAGTCTGAAGATGGCGAAACACCCTGCACTCAAAGCTGTATCATTCGATGACCTGGCCTACAAATACAGTGCCACTGACTTCCAAGACACTCTGGCGGACTTCATTGCTCAGACCAACCACCCCACAATGTCTGGAGCAGCACTGTCTCAACTTGCTGCAGACACGCTCATCCCATTCCGTTCTGTGCCAGTGCACCACAAGATCAAGTTTACAAATTCTGACAAA
>WITN01001028.1:0-28605 GCA_015025155.1 Lactarius quietus
CGAGGCTGATGAAATGAGTCAAATGACATAGATAACCCAAGGACAAGGACTAGATCAAGGAAGTTATCGCCTCTTGAATACTAACGGAACGCGAATGGGGCTGAAAGAGATCTCAGGCACTGGCGAACAACAGGGTGGAGTCTGCCTACGTAGTGGTCACACCTAGCTTGAAGGCCGTTACACGTGCATAGCGTTGTTCGAATGTTTCACCGATGAATTCAGGCTCTTCCTTGACTTCAACTTTGTACCTCGACAAGATCATCGTGATAGCGACTATGCTCTCGGCTTCGAAAAATCTAAAAAAAAAAAAAAGGCGTATAAGTACTTCGCCACGTCGTTTAACGATGAAGTATGTTCTCACCGTCTTCCGAGGCAAGCCCGGGCACCTACAACAAATTCGTGATGCACGACTACTTGTCAAGACAAGACGAAACCTACCTGAGCTGAACGGCATGAACGCGTCCCTTGGCCAATCTTCAAGGAACCTCTCTGGTCGAAATGTGTGGGGGTCCTTCCAATATTTCGCTATAAGATTTCGGTAATTTAGGTAAGGAACAGCCCTTGGGTTGCAAAGAGACTCGACATACGGTTATAATGTAGGCCGGGAACATGAAGGCGTATTTCCGTTCCAGAGGGGACAGGAAATGTTGTCTTTCCGCCGTCAGCGTTACCCACTGTCAAGCTCGTATCTTCTGCGGCCTCTTTGGAAATTGCTGGCACCTGAGATCACAAGGCTATTGTCTTCTTAGACATACTGTTCATGTAACCAAACGCACCGGTGTGCTGAGCCGCACAGTCAGCTTCACTTCGGAGACTAATATAAATAATATGCACTCACAACATCCTGAGTGTTTCGTATAAGACGCTTCAAGCCCAAGCGCGTGAGAACTCGCATATCTTCATGTAATCAATGAACTTACGCCATGACGCGCGTGAACCGGTTCATATCTTCATAGCTCTACGAGACATCAGTTCTTCAGTGAGCTAGAGACATGATCTGGTGGGTCCTACTGGAATGCCATTTAGGTCGGTCATTATACCCTTGATTTGCTGATACAAGCGCTCTTGCTCATCAGGGTATAGAGCCAGTAGGGCCAACGTGAAGCAAAGAGTATGGGCTGTCGTCTGCAGTAAAGTGACGATTCAAAATGCACAATTGGCCGAATGCGGCGGTCCTACCTCATGTCCAGCGAGAAGGAAGACGAACATGTTCGCTGAGATAGCGAGTGAAACGTTTTTTATGAGCGCAATACCGTACGATGATTGGAACTTACAGATAAGTTCTGGCTCGGTTATCGCTTCCCTGATATCACCACCCTTATCGGCCGCGTCCAAAAGTCCACAAAACAGGTCACAACGCTCTTCATTTATCTCCTCGCCTCTACGAACTTCCACCATTTCTACCATATATTGCTGTCCGCTGTGTCAGCCGCGAAGAGATGATAGATACATTGTTGAGACAAGGCACCTTCAATTTGTCAAATGCGAGATTTACCCTCCTTGTTCGTTCCGTTATATTTATTGCCCAGTTAGGGAGAGCAAGTTTTAAGATCAGACTTCCAGCAAAGATATGAAGGGCGTCTTTGAATGTCATCCGGTGGCCTAGGGGAATAACCAAGTCTGAAGTCCATGTGACCCGACGACCCAATCCTAGATCCCATCAGCGTGAGAATGCAAAGGTCGAGCAAAGCATAGACTACCAGCAGCGCCGATGGTAAAAAGGGCGATCTGACGGAGACATGGGAATTATCGTCGGGAGGATCTATGGTTGGCCTACCGGAAGAGTAATATCTAGGGAGTGGTCTACCGCTATTTCGGGACTGTCTCCCCAGACATTGTCGAATAGATCGGACACGATACGAACGGTTTCGTCCCATACCAGTCGAATATTTCTCTAAAGGAGTGCGTTTACGAAAATGGTGACTTCGACATGATGGTACCCACCTCTGAGAAAGCTGGAGCAGTTATCTTTCGGTACCTTTTCCATTCCTCACCTTCGGAGGCTACGATGTTGTTTCCCAAAATCGCCGAAAATAGAGTGACGGGTTTGGGAAACTTGGCGCGAGAAATTGTCACCTCCTACAAACCAAAAACCAAAGATCAAAAAACATCCTTTTGGAGGCGCAGTATCCTTACTTTAATAGCCTCCGCGTCCGCAAGGAAAATGGTGGTTTTTGACCTGGGTATCATGGTGACCTGGTACAACATCCTTAACGCGCGTCCCTCCGTATACGAGGTGCAGTTAGCTCACCATGGAGATGGCATCCTTTCCAGCAGCGGCAAAATCTACGTGAGAAAGTAAGTCGGATAATGATATCTTGTACTGGCGACATGCCCCTACCTTGATACTCCTCCCTGAGCATCCACGAAAAGTCTCGACTCACAAGGCTAATCGGTGGCAGTGCGCGCGTGATCAATCGCCCCGGAAACCACCTCGGATCGAAAAGGAGGCGAGGACCCGAGAGGTGTCTGCCAAGGTATCTTTCGGTTATATCGTTTCTGGACTACATGAGTACCTACCCAACGTCGCGAATAGCCCTCCTGAATTTTAAAAGATTTTGCAGCGAATATAGACCTAGGAGTGAAAGGAGGGCAGCGAAAGCTGAGTGCATAACTGTTTATAAGAGAGCGTGCGGTGGAAGGAACAGCTCAAGGGAAACTCTGCTCATAGCCGGCTTGCTTATATAGACTCGGATGACCCTGGATATAGATTCTACGCAGCAGTGCATAGACGGGCATTTCGGTGACGTTCCAGGCCGGCTACGTTCCATACAAAGAAAGCAAGATGAAGAGCCCGCACTGTCCAGTGATCGAGTGATCTTGGAACTGAGCCGATCGACGAACCCGGGCCGCTGACAGTCCGCTGACGTTGAGGTCATTGACAAACTTGAAGGGAGACTCGGAACTAGGAAAGTTGCATTTCGGATGTTTCAAGACGAGTCGGTAGCGCAAGGAGTAGTGGCATGAAAACTCGGCAATTAGAAGAGCCTGAGGTGGAATCCAGAGTCACCAGGAGCCTGGCCCCTGGCTCATCTGAGGTTCTGGGTCAGGCCTTGGGTCAGGCCGTTTCGAAAATCGTTGAGAAGTTGGGAGCGTATGAGGGGGATGACGGTTGAGTCGATGACATTGTGCTGATTCCGAGTTACTGTAGAGTGAGGCGGGAATGGAATTCCAGCCCTGTGCTGCCTTCAAAGTTGATGGTCGCAAAACAGGTTGCAAAGTTGAAAGTGAAAGCCACATCACTTTAGTGATTGTCTCCGCTGAGACAAGCTTGTCGCGACTAGTTTGACTGACTTATAGGTACCAGTGGCTTCCTAAGCGCCCAGCATCAATGTGCCTTTCTTCAAGTAGTGACGGGTGCCAGCGTGTAAGACAAGTTTGCAGGAGTTCTACGGGTCGATGGCAATTTCCGCACCATCCGGCCCGCATACAACTGCTCAGCGCTCATTCCCTTCTGCTCCTCGCGTCGTCCACCCACCATCTGCCTTGTGCCAAGTTGCCAACTACTTTCCTTGCTCTCCATTGTGTTTCCCGGGCCCACGTTACAGCTTCCTCACTCGTGCCGCCTCTCCCTCTCATCGCCTCGCAGTATCCGTTCTCCACCTACTATGCTCGCCCTCGTCGCCTTCGCACGTTAGTGGTCGCCCCACTCCGATTACTACATTCTCTCCTGACATAGCACTGTCTGATCGCTATTTGTATCGATCCTTATGATCTTAACAGCGGAGGTTAATGCTGTTCATTAAGATCTCTGTGCGCCGAGGAAGCGGATATGCAGACCAGCCACGACATGAGCGGAGATGCGATGCGAAGAGAGACCTACGTTGACGTGCTCTGTGAGAGACAAAGAGTGAATATAGTGAAACCTAGCGAGACTCTTGACTCCGAATGGAATGTGCACGTCTCGGTGCCACCAGCGCTTGCCTTCACGCTTTGGAAGATAGACCCAGAAATAATAACTCTCATGAAATGAACAAAAAACTGGTCATACATTAGAGCAGATGTCAGAAACCTAAGTACATGCGGGCCGCAGCTGATAACAATACAACTTGAGGGCAATAGATGGAACAGCGACTAGGTGGCATGAGATTCGAATGGACCTGGCGAGCTACACATGATGGTTACAACGTTTGCATGTGACATTGGCAGAATGTACTGACCTGATGCTAGTGAGTGTACAGCAGACCCATCAACGCCACGCCACTGGCAATTACTCTGATAGAGTCATCGACTCTATATAGCGGCTGTATCAATTCTTCCCTTAAACGCTTCCGTACAAGTTCGAATGAGGTCCTGCCATGCTTGTTCTCCGCCTTTGGATCTGCACCATGCTTGAGAAGAATCCAAGCCACTTCGAGCGATATGAAATTGCGCGAGGCTCGGTGTAAAGGGGTTTCATTGTCACTGTCGGGTGCATTCACGTCCGCTCCACGCTCCACTAACAGCTGTGTAACACTGAAAGTAGCCCTGTCAGGACAAAAATATGAGAACTCAGGCACTCGATGCAAAGGAGTCCGGCCAAAGTTGTCCACCGCGTTGACATTTGCACCCCCGGTCGAGCAGCGTCTGCACCAACTTGATTTGCAGAAGGTAAGATGCCAAATGTAAGGGGGTTTCGTGGTTCAAGGCTTGTGCATTTACGTCTGCACCACGCTCTACCAATAGCTGTAGAATGCCAGAATAATCTCCAGCAGGGTAACCCCTGCGTTCGAATTCCAACACTCGGTGCAATGGGGTTCGGCCCATCTCGTCCACTTCGTGGACACTCGCACCATGGTCTACGAGCACCCGTACCAACACCTCTGCATTCTTCCAAGCTGCCAGATGTAGCGGAGTCGCGAGATCCGCCTTCCGGGCATTTACACCTGCGCCATGTTTGAGCAGAAATTGCACCGCATCGGCCGCCAAATTCTCGGACCAGTACATTGCATTGTGCAGTAGAGTCTTTCCTTCCGCTCCTCGAACGTCAACGTCCGCGCCGTGCTGAATCAGGAGTTCTGCGATATGGAAATGTCTTCCCAATAATGCTCCGGCCAGCGGAAAGTCGTCTGGGTCGCCAAAAGCATTCACGTGGTGCGGGTGTTTCTTGACGAGGCGCTCAACTAGGCCATAAAATCCAATACACGCGGCGTAGTATAAAGGTTTCGGCTTCGGGAACTCCAAGCTTGATGGGTTTATATCAGATATCCGGGACCACGCTGCAAAATGTGGCTTGTCCGGGTCAAAGAGCGTCATCATTGCACCCATAACGCACGACGATACGCTCCCGACCCGTGCGTGATAAACCTAGTTCCAGTCACTATACTTAGCCAGAGACATGGCCGCGATATTCCATCTGTGGTTACGATCGTCCAAACGGAGTAGAGTTCCAAGGCATGCCTGAGCGAGGGTCTTGTGAGCAGCTTCGGGGAGAATGTGATTACGCGAGATATCTCGGCTAGAGGTTGCGAGACGATCCCATGCAAGGAATTCCTTCACCGAAAAATGCGAAAATTGGACGATTCGCCAACCCCTGATGCCGACGAGGGTAATCAAGCTCGGACAAGCGGACAGTAACTCCTGTTCTCGATCCTCTGGCTGTGAATCCGCGGCGAACGTCGGAAGTTCTCCCTCAATTGGGTCAGGGTCAAAAGTAAGGATCTCTGCAAGCTCATCAACATAAAGGGGCCGAGTTGCCACAGTCAGGCATTGCAACATGCGATGGACATGGCGTCGCTTCGATTTATGGATCCCCGTTAGGACGCGCTCGTAGGTCTCGTCCAAGCTGTCAGGTATTTCATTTAGAAAGTGCCGAACCCTCGATCGGAAACAAAGCCTGAGCATTTCCAACTGACAGAACACCCATCGGAACCTGAGTGATGGACAGTGAGAGGAACCGTCAGGGAGAGTACAACAACACCTTACATGCCATCAGCGTTCTCAGAGAGTGTCTCAATGACCAACTTCTTATCATCTTCCCTCCATGTAACGTCCCGGGTCATAGCCGGTATCTGACCTAACCCATAACCGATGGGACGTGATCTAGGGGAACGCATACGGTACGATGACTGACGGATGACTGACGGATGACTGATGACTCGCTTACTGTACGATGACTGATGGCGTGCTTAGTGGACGATTACCCAGCAGATGATAGTATGACTGATAGTTTGCTTAGTGGACGATTATCCAGCAGATAGTAGTAGTGGCGGTCTCGCTGACGAAGGTGGATCGCGCGTTAGTGTTATAAGGAAGCTATCGACTGTTGTAGTCGATAGCTTGGATTTCTTGTACTACTCTCGACTTGTTATCAGAAGATGTGTTCTCTCTCATCCTTCGGGGTCGCGACTCGCCTACGGCATAAATCAAGCAAGACTCCGCCTTCGAGCGTTGAGACGATACTCTGCCTTCGTGCTAGAGTCAGGAATTCGCTAAGTCACCGCGTTCACCCCTTTAGTCGCCTAAGTCAGGCTCACGTGCTGCTCGCACGTAACATTAAATCCAAGCTCTCTTCTATCGAACGCCGTGGCAACTGTTAACACCAAAGACAGGTGGGACTTCGTGCCCTATCGTATCGACTCAAGGGAACGAGACGCACCTACTCGTTACCTTATAGGACGAGTAAGGTGGCGACACGTGCCAGACACCAGAAGATCCGACGAGAACAACACAGGATACTACGCAGAAGCAGCTACCGCACAGCGATTCCATCCCGTAGTATTCAACAGGGAACGCTGTTGCTGGGTCGAGCTCAGGTGGAGCAACACAAACAATTATTTCGAAGCGACGCGACCAGCAGCCGACGACTTACATATCAACGTACCACTAGTCGACGCACGACCAATCGACCAACAAGGGCCCATCGACGGCCAAGAAGACACCCTTGATTCGGAACCACCAAGGGCCGAATTCCAACTGCGATCAGAAACAGTGGCAGCGTCAAGCCATACTAGCGAACGATCACCAACCCCACGAAGCGAAGTAATAGAACCTGAGGAAATCGCAGTACAATCACCAGAAGTAGAGGCATTAGCCGCGCAAACAGCTGAGTTGCACATCCCTGAACCAATCAGAGGAATACCATTCAGCTACATGACTACTCAAACAGAAGTATCGCCACCCCGACTCGTCATCAACGAACAAACGGGCCACGTCCAACAACTACAACCAGAGGACATGGAAGCAGCTAACCGAGCTATGGGACCAGATGTCCCCGACGCACCAAGCATCCCTGAAGGAACAGAAATGTTCTACGAGTTTCGGCTCAACCGTAACAGGGTACCATCACCCGAAAACAGACCATTTCCGCCCCTAAGACCACGAGATAATGGATCACCAGGTGGAGGAAGAGGACCGCCAAGAGGAGGACCGCCAGGCGGAGGAAGAGGACAGCCAGGAGGAGGACCGCCAGGCGGAGGAGGAGGACCACCTCTAGGAGGACCTGCAGTCGCCCACAACGCGCACCAAGGGGGAAATGACAAGTTCATTGGTAACCCACCACCTACATTCACAGGAAGCAGGTCACAAGCCGAGGCATTCATCCTCCAATGGGAGGTCTATGTGGGCGTCAACGCAAATCATTCAGCTATGCTGAATAAGTATCAGAAAACTATGTTGTTTCTCACATACATTCAGGGAAACACGGTTAACCAGTGGGTCATGTCGGCAAGTCGATGGCTCGTCAACGAAGTCGCTACGGGCACCAACCAATTTGATAACAGGCTGTGGGAGAATCTACTCCACGCCTTTCAAAGACAGTTCGGCGATGTTCTCAGCAAAGAACGAGCACAAGCCCAACTCGACGCAGGTATTCACATGAAGGATGGAAAGATCGACGACTACATCGCCCAATTCGAACAGCTTGTTCGACATGCGGGATACAATATCAATGCCGAACAAACACTCAAGTACTTCACGAAAGGACTACCACGCGCGCTATACGAGACCATGTACCAACACGATGACCCCCGAAACTATGAAGAATGGAGAGAATCCGCCCTGAAAAGGCAACAGAAGTGGATTCACATGCAGACGGTCAGGGGGAATCTAGACACCTTCAAACCAGGGCGTGCAACAGGAGGAGCACTAGCTAAGTTGCTAGCACCACTTCAGAACAACGACCGAATGGATACATCCGCAGATCGCGTACGAGGACGACTAGCAGGGGCCGAAGACATCATAGCGAACCATCCCAGGAACGCTAGGCCCCCACAACCGCCATTCCCACCCCGAGGGGGGTTCATACAAAGGCAGTTCAAACGAGACCACAGCCAAACGCAGTGTTACAACTGCCAGAAAATGGGACACATTAGCCGCGACTGCAGGCAACCCAGGAGGCGCCGAGATATGCAGACACGCGCGGCCGAAACAGCAATAACCAAAGAAGAGAAGGCAGCGGAATGGCTGCGAGGAGTAGCCGGAGATGACGAAGAAGTCAAAGACCTGGTCCTATAGCAGTTGATGGGACAGGATTTTGGAAACGCCTGAACCCAGCGGCCTGGGTGAGGGCAATACGTTGTAACTCTGTGTACATTATGCGCTACCGATCTATGCGAGTACCAGTATCCATTCGTGCAAGTTACAACATGGCCGACATCAAAGCGTTGGTGGACTCAGGAGCCACTGACAATTTTATCCATCCACAATTCGTCAAAAGGATGGGGTTGGGACAACGGGCGTTAGATAAGCCGAAAAACATCTATAACATCAACGATACCACTAATAAAGCAGGGCAGATCACACACTACCTCACGCTTAACGTGGAAACAGGAGGAACCAAAAAGGAAATGCGCTTCCTAATTACCGATATCGGCAGGGAAGACATATTGCTAGGATACCCGTGGCTCGCAACCTATGAACCAAGGTTCAGTTGGCGACACGCCACTATTGACGAGAAGCAACTCCCTATCGTACTACGGACGGTCAACCCAAACGACAAAAAGGCCGTACTAGCAAGGTTGCTTAACGAAGGACGAAGCGACGTTAAAGTCTCGCGAATGTTCACCACCGAAGCAAAGGAACAAATCGTGACAACGATAGAAGAACAAGTGTATGGGTGACGATCAGCGGTTGAGCTTGCAATAGATGCCAAGCAATACACCAAGAACGTCGAAGTACCAAAAGAATACCAACAATTCGCACGGGTATTCAGTGAAGAAGAAGCAAAAAGATTTCCACCAAAACGAAGTTGCGACCACACAATTGAATTCAAGAAGGGAGCACCAGACGTCATCGACTGCAAAGTATACCCAATGACAAGGGTAGAAGACGCAGCACTGGACGAGTTTATAGACGAACAACTAGACAAGGGATATATTCGTCCCTCAAAATCCCCGTACGCATCATCTTTCTTTTTTATCAAAAAGAAGGATGGGAAGCTACGACCCGTACAGGACTATCGAAAGATCAATGAATGGACTATACGAAACCAGTACCCACTTCCCCTTATTGATGATCTAGTCAGAGATCTTGGAGGAGCACAAATATTCAGTAAGCTCGACGTCCGACAAGGATACAACAACATCCGGATCAGGGAAGGAGACGAACCTAAAGCCGCATTCAAAACACGGCGGGGATTATTCGAACTGACCGTCATGTACTTTGGCCTATGTAACTCACCGGCGACATTCCAAAGCTTCATGAACACCATCTATCAACCAATAATCACGAAACACGAAGCGGCCGGAACAACAATCAGGGTATATATGGACGATATCGCCATAGCAACCAAGAAACAACCATTAGCAATCGAGAAACACCAAGACGCAGTCCGCGACGTGCTCGCCATAGCACAGAAGAACGATCTCTTTTTCAAACCCGAGAAATGCATCTTCAACGCTCCCAGTATTGATTACCTGGGGGTAATCCTTGAAGAGGGGGTGACACGCATGGACCCCATCAAAATTTTGGGCGTCCGCGATTGGCAAACACCCACATCAGTAAAGGACATACGATCATTCCTTGGTTTTTGCAACTTTTATCGGCAGTTTATCAGAGGATTTGCCAACATCGCCAAGCCGCTCAACGAACTTACACGAAAAGACGAACCATGGCAGTGGGGAACAAGACATCAAGCAGCGTTTGACACGCTTAAAAAACGAGTCACCACAGAACCCATATTAGCACACGCAGACCAAACCCAGCAATTCGACCTAGAAGTGGACGCGTCAGGATTTGCAGTCGGGGCGGTACTATTGCAAAAGAAACAAGACGGAAAGCGACATCCTATGGGTTATTACTCGGCAACACTCAACGCCGCCGAACGCAACTACGACATCTACAACCTAGAGTTGTTGGCCATCGTAAAGGCATTACGAAACTGGCGACACCTGTTAGCAGGCTCGCCACATAAAGTACGCATTTTCTCCGACCACCTTAACCTCAAATACTGGCGAGACCCCCAAAAGATCAGTAGGCGAATTGCCAGGGAAGTACTCGAACTTGCGGAATACAACTTCGAGATACATCATGTCAAAGGCGCGGCCAATGGACGAGCCGACGCACTATCTCGGAGGCCTGATTACGATCAAGGAGAAGAAGACAACGAAGACGTTGTCGTACTACCAGACAAAATGTTCGTACGAACAACCACAACCACCCGGCAACAGGACGAACAGAGGATACGTAAGTGGGTCGACCCCCACAAGCTGACAAAAGCGGATGGGCTCTGGTGGTACCGAGGACAACAGCTCGTCGTAACAGGACCAATGGAGGAAATCAGAGAAGTAATCTCCACACATCACGACCCACCAATTCATGGCCATCCAGGAATCAACCGAACGACGCAATTGGTCGAGCGCCACTATTGGTGGCCAACAATGAAACAAGATATTGCAGAATACGTTCGAGGATGCGCAGAATGTCAACGATGCAAGGTCAACACACAAAAAACAAGAGCACCGTTGCAACCAATATTCCCGCAGTCCGAAGCGCTGCCATTCGAGGTAGTGGCACTAGATTTCATTACAAAGCTTCCAGTATCGAGGGGATACGACTCGGTACTCACCGTCACAGACCATGACTGCTCCAAAGCAGCCATTTTTATACCATGCAAAGAAGAGATCTCGGGAGAAGAAACCGCGACACTATACGCAAAACATGTTGTAGCGCGGTTTGGACTACCCTCAAAAATCATCAGTGACAGAGATCCCCGGTTCACGTCAAAGTTTACGAGGGAACTATGTCGCGTCCTAGGAATACGACAAAATATCTCGACAGCCTACCATCCACGAACTGATGGACAATCAGAACGGACTAACCAATGGCTGGAGCAGTACCTTAGGCTTTGGGCTAACGAAAGACAAAACAACTGGGCAGACCATCTGGCGCTAGCGGAGTTTGCACACAACAATTGGGCAAACGAATCAACACGCGAAACGCCGTTCAAGTTACTAATGGGTTATCACCCTGTTACTAACTGGACAGATAAGAAATCGCCAATACCAAGGGTCGAAAAACGACTGGAACAATTGAAGGAGATAAGAGAGCAGGCACAGAATCACATGCGGCGCGCGCAACAGTCATGGATCAAGCATCGTGACACCCCCAAATATCAGATAGGGGACAGGGTCTGGCTTGAAGGACGCCACCTACGTACCAACCAGCCAACCACAAAGCTTGCGCCCAGGAGACATGGACCGTTCTGGATCGTCCAGGTGATGTCTCCCGTAAATTATCGACTCGAGCTTCCCACACAGTGGAGCATCCATGATGTCTTCCACACAGATCTCCTGACCCCTTACAAAGAAACGAAGACTCATGGCGTAAACTACCAACGCCCACCACCAGAATTGGTAGGAGACGTGGAAGAATATGAGGTCGAAAAAGTACTAGACTCAAGAAGGCGTGGAAGGGGGCGCAAACTACAGTATCTGATCAAATGGAAGGGCTACGCCGACTCGGACAACCAGTGGGTCCCGTGGGACGACGTACATGTGGACGAAGAGATAAGGAAGTACAAACAAGTCAATCCAACGGCCGAGACTCACATAAAAGCAGTCTCAACAGGACCTTCAGGAGACGCATCTTCCAAACCCATCATTTACATGTCCCATGTCCCACTCACCATCATCAGCCTCGACCTCCCTTACACCAGCGAGCTCGCTACATACGACGACAACAACAATGTCGACGACCCATTCTGCTCCGCTGTTGAACATGTCAGGGCAGCGGCAGAACGTGATCAAGACGAACGAGAACAGCGAGAACGAGACCTGGCCGAGGCTCGCCGGCGATTTCCCACAACCGCAAGCGGAAGAGTGGAGACAGATGAGGAGGGACTATGGGTTGTTGAAGGAGGTGATGACCTCCTGGCGACTGGATCAGGTAACGAGGATGACGCCGCAGGAGAGACGGACGAGGATACAGAGATTAATGAGGCAAGTATCCTCCAGCCCTCCACTGCCGTCACGTCCACCACCGCTGTCGATCGATACAGCGATGACGAGTCCTCCGACGGATCATACCACGACGCCAATATTATCTGCACCAGGTGCGATAACCCCCAAGAATACTGCCACTGTGCTCCCATGCGCATCCCCCCTCGAATCAACAACGACGAAGAAGAAGAAGACGCCGACATTGCCGACGAAACCATGGATGACGAGGGGCGATCACCGCCAATTGCTGTCATCTATGAACCGACTGCAGAGGAAGGGTATGCCAGGCGAGGGCTACCAACTTACGCTGAGGCACGCGACGCCTCACCCATCCATACGCGCCGAGCGGATGCGCCGAGGCGCCCTCTCTGTGCCCTATTGTTACGTGCGAGCAGCACGTGAGCCTGACTTAGGCGACTAAAGGGGTGAACGCGGTGACTTAGCGAATTCCTGGCTCTAGCACGAAGGCAGAGTGTCGTCTCAACGCTCGAAGGCGGAGTCTTGCTTGATTGAGTCGCGACCCCGAAGGATGAGAAGGAACACGTCTTTTGACAACAAGTCGAGAATGATACAAGAAATCCAAGCTATCGACTACAACAGTCGATAGCTTCCTTATATCCTACTAGCGCGATCCGCCTTCGTCAGCGAGACCGCCACTACTACTAATCTGCTAGGTAATCGTCCACAGGTATACAGTCAGCGTATAGTAATCAGTCAGTCTTCAGTCAGCGTATAGTAATCAATCAGTCAGTCATCAGTCAGCGCATAGTGATCCATCAGTCAGTAAACAGTCAGCATATAGTAACTGTAACGTTTCTACCAAACGTTGTTCCGACTTGGAACTCTTGATGGCCTTGAATCAAATAACAGACCGACGGCAGTTGAATAACGATGGTCGAACACGAAAGACGAACCAAAGGGCAATAGCTTCGCCTTAAACTGAAAGGATGCAACAGAGATCTTCAAGAGATGAGAGGACAGACCACACAAGGATCAATAAGATGAGAGGAACAGGCACTAATAGCCAACTCTTCTATTGACTGAGGGGTAGACTCAAGACAACGAAGATAAGGTCTCGTCTATCAAGACAGAGCACCTTATATACACTACAGGGCTGACTCCAAATCTGAGTCCCAAATAATAACAGGTATCGTACCATATCGTATCGTCCAATCAGCTATCAGGGGTAAACAACCCAAGCTATCATCCAATCAATGAACAGGGATAAGCCCATACAGTACATGAGGCAGAAGGCCCCACTATGAGTCAGAGATAACACTATGTGACTCACTATCGTCCAATCATCGTCTGGCGCAACATCAGCGCATGATAAGTACAGCCATCAGGCAACATCAGAATGTTCCAATCAGAAAGAACCTAAACAGGACAGAGCCTAACCATGTTGGGAATCCCGCATCCAACTATACCCTCTCAGGAATTATATCTCGACCTGAGGTAACCGCTGTTCCCCCGTGACTTATCCTTTAGACCAGATTCACGTGGTCTGGGGGTTGCTGATCACATGACTAATCACGTGACTCAGACTTACACATTCCTAAACGAACGACATCGCCAGTGTTGTTGTCCACAATGAAATGATCTTCGGTACTCAACATTCGCGCGACCTCATATGTCTCATCTGCATCCATCTGCAGCGTATCTTCATCTTCTTCTTCAGTGAACCGCACTTCAGGGGGTCTTCAGCCCTTACAGGCAATGTGAACCGTACTTTCATCGGCTTGGTGACACCACTGGCCATGACACGTGATCCGCACGTGACAGTAACCGATCAGTCAGCCCTTTGTATCGTACAGTAAGTGTCCCCTTGATCACGCCCCCTCGGTTATCGGTTAGGTCAGATACTTACTATGACCCGGGACGTTACACCTATCGCCTACCCCCAGCGGCTTCGTCCTCAACAATGGGATGAACTGGGTACCGATGGTTATCGAACACGAGGGGCGTCGCATTCCCGCCTGATATGTGCGGGTACGAATGTGCAACAACCCGGAGGTTTTCGGGACCATGGGGCGCCACACGCCAATATACCGAGGGGAGATCCACGCTGAACCATGCCGAGACATGGGGCCCGCTGCTGAGTACTCCCGCGAGGATTTACAGTACTTAGGAGCTGACTTCCGGGGACGGCGCCAGGTCGACGAGGCCCTTGCTCGGCTAGGGGATATCTCCCTGGCAGCTGAGGTAAGGCGCTACCGCGCATCCCAGGAAGTCATCAAGGAGCTCGAAGCGGCCATCAAGCGGCTCGAGGATGACATTTTCGTCCACGTCGACCGCGCGCGTCACTCGGCAAAGCGATTGGGGAGGGCCCATGCCATTTTGAGGGTACAAGACGAACACGAGACGGATGTGGGGCTGACCACAGTGCCTAACTGGGTAGTGGAGCGAGGGCGCTCACCCTTGTGAAGGGGGTGATGTAACGTCCCGGGTCATAGCCGGTATCTGACCTAACCCATAACCGATGGGACGTGATCTAGGGGAACGCATACGGTACGATGACTGATGGATGACTGACGGATGACTGATGACTCGCTTACTGTACGATGACTGATGGCGTGCTTAGTGGACGATTACCCAGCAGATGATAGTATGACTGATAGTTTGCTTAGTGGACGATTATCCAGCAGATAGTAGTAGTGGCGGTCTCGCTGACGAAGGCGGATCGCGCGTTAGTGTTATAAGGAAGCTATCGACTGTTGTAGTCGATAGCTTGGATTTCTTGTACTACTCTCGACTTGTTATCAGAAGACGTGTTCTCTCTCATCCTTCAGGGTCGCGACTCGCCTACGGCATAAATCAAGCAAGACTCCGCCTTCGAGCGTTGAGACGATACTCTGCCTTCGTGCTAGAGTCAGGAATTCGCTAAGTCACCGCGTTCACCCCTTTAGTCGCCTAAGTCAGGCTCACGTGCTGCTCGCACGTAACACTCCATCTATTGTCGTTGGCAATAAAGTCGACCTCAGACCTGATATATTTAGCGATATCTGTCTTGTGGCCAGTTTGGTCATGAATGGGGACGCGGCAAGACGCCAGAGGCTCGAGGCGAATGCGGATGTCTATTTCGGGTCGACTGGTCACACATATGTGTAGATTCGGGAGGCGAAGGTTAACGATGTTATTTACAAGGCTGAGAACGCGTTCTCGGGGAGATCGCACGCCGGAGGTATTGGGGGATTCATCGAGGGCATCCACGATGATTTAAATTGGGTGCGTTGCCGTCGCTGAGAGCATGTCCATTAGACAATTGATCATGACTTGATCGCTGGGTTGTTGCGTGCCTTTCCCGTGTGCCGAATAAACACGGGAAATTACGTCGCAACAAGGAATTGAGTGTGCCGCACACTGGACGAGTAAGGACGGCAGGAGGTTGTGGCGATGCTTCTTATTTTCATCTCTGAAATCAAAATAGAAATATGCCACAGAGGCTCTTCCACCCTCGGACAGTGATAGGATACGTTGAATGATCGCAGAGTTGGTCAATAACGTTAAGCTACCATATGAGGAGAGAACATGAAAATAGCGAACCAGAGGATACTCTTCCCCGAACCGGCTATGAATAGCGGGAGCCGTCAGGGACAAGTAAATGGCAGGTTTCCACGAAGAACGTACGTTTTCCGTGGATCCATAACAAGGAACCCGTGGAAAGCCATTCCTGAAAGATACGACCTTCTAAAAACCAGGTTGCTGTTTCCTCGTGAAGGTCGCGTAACCCGATGTTATAATTTGTCGACGGGTCAGGCGGAGATAGCCATCGTTTGAGCCTCTGTAGCACCTCAGCCCCTATGGCCGTGTGTGAGCTCCGATAGGGCATCACCACAAGGTCAAGATGGTACGAACAATCGCGGGCGTCCATTTTGTCCGTAATCTTCTTAATCATCGCCTTCGTTTCCTTCGCGTCTAACCAGAAGATATTCAATGGATCACGTGGCCAGTGAAAGGCATACACACCGTCCTTGAGAACAGTCGTATCGCTTGACACTTGTGCGATCCCCGTTATAAGCTCTCGCTATTCCAATTGACCAAGCCTCTGTAAGGCATCCTCGAGATCGTTCGTTCCTGCCACCTTCTTGAGGAATATTTCTAGTCGAACGTAAGCGAGGTGTACTAGCTAATCACAGAAGATGGATTCACTTGTTCGTCCCTCTTTTATCCCCTTTGTCGCGAGAGCAAGGATTGAGAGAACTTCGGCCAAAATCTTTGCGAGTTCGTCCGTCATCGCAGGACTCGGTTGGACATTGGTATAGACCTTGAGGCGTTGAAAGAAGCTTTCGATTCTCACGAAGAGTTTGACTAGCAGATCGCGGTTCGCTGCAGTGCTCTTTGCTGCCTGAGGGAGACGAAGTTCTCGCGACCCATAATGAAGGGAATTGAAGACTCACTACGAGGAGAATGCCGATACCGGAAAATATGATTGTGGTAGGAGGAAATACCTGGAATTTAACGTTAGGCAAAGATAGGCAGCCTGGTTCCTATAGCTGACCAAGCCAGCGCCTTGACCAAGGGTTTCAGAGAGCGCACTGAGGATATTGACGGTTGGATTAAGCCACTTGGTAAGTCGCTCATCGCGGTTCCGAGATCGATTCAGTTCATCGGCTTCCCCTTCGAGCACGGTGAGGATTGCTTCAGGAGAATTGCAGCCTTTATCTGAGCCGCGAGTGGGTGGGCAGTCAAGTTTTTGCCTGTCTTCTTCGTATACTCTTGCAGGGCCTTTTCGAAGATTGTTTGAAAGTTTGGACTCAGTGGATGAGAAGGGTTCCTGGAGACTAGACGACATTGTGTTGGTCCCGATTTCCGAGTTACTGTAAAGCGAGGGAAGACGAGGAACCGGAAAGCCAATATTTGCACTGCCTCGCGTATGTAAACAGGATGTCCTGATGAACGCAAATTGACAGGTACAGTAAAGGCCTTTACATACAGAGTAATTGCTGATCGTCGGCATTGTCCGTGACTCCAAGCCAATACAGTAAGTTACCTCCGGCGGCTGCTCCCATCCCCTTCCGTCGTTCACCAACCCTCCTGCGACGTTTCCCGATGCCGACTGCTTTCCCCGCTCGCCATTGTTTCTCCCTGATTGCGCCACCGCCTCCTCATTCGTGCCGCCTCTCCCTCTCGTCGCCTCACTGTACCCGCTCTCCACCTACTATGCTCTCCCTCATCGCCTTTGCATGATAATGGTGGCCCCATTCCGATTACTACAGTCTCCCCCACCATGGCGCTGTCTGCTCACCTAGCTGCTTGCCTGGTGCGCCTATGCTCCTCTCATCATCGTATATGAGAATGTCAATACCCTCACCCTCTTCCCGTATGCTTACCCTCGTCACTATCTTTTCCTTTCCCCATCCTGTCTGCCTGGCGCGCACGCCTCTTCTTTGCCTCTTCCCTGTCACCCTCACCTACACCGCCTCGTACTTCACATGCGATTCCCACGCTGCGTACTCCCTCATATGAGGCGCAACCGTCGACTCTCCTCTCTCCGTTTCCTCACCGCACCTGCTGTCTCCCCTCACGCCCTTCCTCCATCTTCTCACCACCCTACCGTGCTCTTCTACTTCCACTCCCTCCTGCCCACTCAACGTCACTTCACCCTGCCCTTGCTGTTGCATGCGAGGGCAACTGTCGCCTTCGTCCCTATCCCTTTTGGGATCCTCTCGACCTATTCACTGTCTCGCCGCCTCCCAACGCACCGCGTTTACGGCCACTCCCCTCTCTTTCCTCTCCCTCCAGTCAAATTCCTGCGCGATTCCGCTCTCTCCCCTACGCTTTCCCTTGGCGTCTTCTTTTGCTTGCTCTCCATCTCACTCTCTTGGCATTCATACCTCTCCCCTTGTCGCGTCAAGGCGCAATCCTTACGGGGCCATTCTCTCCTTCCTGTGTCGGATCACCCCTCCCTCCCTCCTTCCAAACCCTGCCAGTACTCCGACCATCCTCCGGCAGCCCCACACATCGTCACATCAACCGTACTGTTGTCTCTTCACCTTGTTTAACTTCTACCCACCCATCCCGCCTGTACCTCCATTCGTCACCATCTCTCCGCCATACATGCCTGCTACACGCGCTACCCTCCACCCGCTCGCCTTTGCTACCTTTGCTACCTATCTTCTCTTATCCTCTTCAGGTCGCGCCTGGAACATGATACGTGAACGAGGGCTTTTACAACAGCTCAATCGTGGCTTCCGAGCCGTTATCTTTCTAGCTCCTGAGTCTCCCTTTATTCTATCGTTGTCTACACCCGATGACGAGCTCATCAGAATTCGTCGCCGACACCAGCACAGACTTTGAAATATTTTGAGGTAGGTTGTTATTTATCGGCTCCGACCCCCCATTCCCTTTCCCGTTCTCGCTCCCTATTGTTCGTTTCCTCTGCTAGGCATACAAATAGAGCTCCGCCTTCTTTCGCACTGGCGACATAGGGAGTATCAATTCAAGCTCTGATCCCTCTTGTACCATTGTAATCGACTAATTATCGATCTTTATAATCTTGTTTAATAGTGATATCTGTGCATCGAGAGAGTGGTTATGCAGATCAGCCACGAAATGAGCGGGGATGCGACCGGAAGAGAGACCTACAGTAAGTTGAAGTACGCTGTGAGAGACAAAGAGTGTGAAAATGAACGCAAAAAGGTCATAAGATATCAGGGAAACTCAAATACATGCAGGCCGCAGTTAGTAATAACATTTCAACTTGAGAGCAATGGACGGAACAGCTACTTGGTGGCATGAGAATTGAATTGGGCCGGCAAGTTATTCATGGGGAGCTAGGATGTTCACACATGACATTGGCAGCCCGAGGATGTTTGCATTGGTACTGACCTGATACTACTGTAATGAACTTGGTAATGAAGCTGGCTGCTGCGGCTCACCAAGCCAACTTGAACGCCCTGGCCAAGTGTGGCTGAGAGCGCTTTGAGAATGTTCACGCGTTCACGGTTTGGTTAAGCCACCTGGTCAGTCGCTCATCGTTGCTTCGAGACCGATTCAGTCATTATCTTTTCCTTCAAGTACTACTGTTAGGATAGCTTCGGGAGAATACAGCCTTTTATCTGAGCTGCGAGTGGGTGAGTGGCCAGTCTTGCATGTCTTCTTCTTATACTCTTCTGGAGCCTTTTCGAAGATTGGTGGAAGATTAAAGCGGGTGAGGAAGATGCCGGATGGTAGACGAATTATGCTGATTGCGAAGAGCTAGACAGGGGTACGGGTGGTGAAGAGTAAGAAACGTTTCCTAGTGTGAACATCGGGGACAGTGGACTGCCCCATAGACGCCTCACAGCCAAGCGCACATTACTATGACTGACATTGTATGTGATCGTCACGTCCAACGCGACTGGGTTGGCCAGAACATCGGTCACGGTGGTGTTCACCCAACATTTTACATTATCCGGTGATTTTCAAGATCAAGTCACGTCTTGGTTGTCGAACTTCACCTAAGCGCCTTCGAGTCCGAGTCAGACTGACGACGCTCTCATAAATTGCCGTCCTCAGGCTGCCTCCATGGCCACGAATAGCCACTGCGACTCGCAGACAGCACCACTTTCAAATCGCTCGGCATTCTAGTGGGGACGGTAAGGCGCGAAGTGCCGCGCTGTGGTGAGGTGTGTTCTCTATTCAGTTGGCACTATTCCACTTACACATTGACCTCGGGCGGGTGAAATAGAAGAGTCGACGATCACAAGAACATAAATGAATGTTGCAATGTGTAGTGCTATGCATAATTCTGACGTCCCTGACCCGCGGGGTCAGAAGGCGCTTCTACAGACTTCATGATTCATGAACATGCAACGTGCCACGGGATTGTGGAAGAGCCGCCAACGCCCTGCGTCGCAGTCTCATATCATGCAAGTTAACGAATCAACGTCCTCAATCTCCCGCACAGCACCACGAATGTGCCCATCTGGGCCTGCATACCCCTGAAGTATATTACCTACCTTGGTAAGCAGCATGGTCGTGATAGACTCCGGATATGAAAAATCCGAGAATACCCCACGGCTTTGATAATAAGGTCGCAAACGATATTGAGCAGAATCTGTTGCGTCCCAAGGGATCCCTTGCCATCCTCCCAGTGGGACGTGATAGTCTTGAAGGTGCCAATGTAGAAGACGCCATTTGATTCGCGCAATGAGGGCATCGACAAAAGTTGTCTCAGGGAGAGGAAGAAAAGTTCGACAGTAAACCCAAGACCACCGCCGTCGCGCAGATCTTGTAGACGCCATAGTTGCCGTTTCATCAAGCCATCAGGCCGGCGCCATGAAAAAGGGAATCGATCGACAGAGTTCAGGGTTTCAAGGACCGTGTGTCCGTCGGCGACTGACCCTCCAGGAATCCGCGGAGCTTTAGGCCAATGCCGGCCAGCGCTTGAACTTGTTGTCCAGGGAATGTAAATTGGGGAGTCACTGGGGCGCTACCTGTGGAAGGACTAATGAAATTATTGATCTGCGGGAAGGATTCAGGTCGGTGTCGTTCGTCGAATGATACTCCAGGAAGTTGCCGCGTCAACCTGTGCGTTGCCTCATCTATTGCGTCTTGAAGAAGGGAGATCCGCCAGTCGACGTCCTCCATGCGATCGGCCTCGACTTGAATGCGCTCCAGCCCTGCAATATGTCGTTCGTGGTTTCGTAGGATTTCTTCAGCTTGCTCCCTGGTCTTCTTCTGAGTCCAGGGCTCGAATGCTAGACGGAGTTCCTCAACGGACCCCCACGCTGTCCGGAGACATTCGTCGATCTCCTGAGCGTTCCACCATGCCATCATTTCGTATGGTTGGCCATAATTCGATCGAAAGCTTGCCAGTCCGCTCACCGCATAACCAGCGAGCAACGGCAGCTGGTTTCGGCGCAATATCTGCTGAATAGATACGAGAGAAAGGCACGTCCAGCATATGATGAATAATGGGTCGAATGTCGTCTTCATTAACTGCCAGTGGTTCATATCCTCGATGCGGCCTATTTCGCTGACAATCTCGCCAACTTCTCCAAACCACTCCAATCGAAAATCGATACAGCATACCAGTGACGCTGCGGCCTCAACACTTGCGCGCATGCGCCTACGTCTTGCCTCCTCATTTTGGAATGAAGAGCGATTGTTGCAGGTCTCGAAAAGGTAGCGTACGCATTGAGAGATGGTGTCAATGGCAGTTCCTTCTAGGGACGAGGGACTGGGGTATGAGAGAGGCTGGACCCCCGACGGAAAGTCGATCCATCTGGGACCCCAAAGCTTCAAAATCGGTGCGTGCCTCAGAGACGACTTCTATCCATACTTCTCTGCCCCATTCTGTGTTGAAGGTGCCAGGAATCGCAAAAGCGAGATCTTCCATCTCGGCGTTTACCGTGGTATGATCAATCAACCATCGTACGGCGCGTGCGTCGCGCTCCTTGCGACCTTCTGGCTCTTCCATCACCAGTTCTTCTTGATAAGCTCTAACGCTCGTGGGAACGCACTGTTTGGGAAGAAAGCGATTGCCAAAATAAAGTCTCGAGAACTGTCGCTTCAGAAGGAATATCGCGCGTGTGATGGGGGTCTGATATGGAGACTGCGAGTGCCAGAGTTGCGTTGATACGCTGTACGCGTAGAAGCCTCCACAAAGGATGATAATGATGGCCGCCATAGTACCAATAGTCGTGTTGACACCTAGCATGAAATCGCCAAGGCCCACGAAAAATAGGAAAAGCGAAACATGAATCAGCCTGGGGACTGCTTCCGCCAAGTTCCGCATTCCTTTGTCACCCTCAAAGAAAAACTGTCGATATCGCGCTCTCTTCAGGGGGTGATCGTACCGCTGGAAGACAAGCATGTAGGATCGAATCCACCGTTGAATGAAAAGTGCAAGGAGGGCTGCCGACAGACTGCATATGAGGCCGACGAGCCAGAAAGCATTCACCCGAATGTCTGTAAGGGAGGGTTTAAACAAAGGATAGGGTGGTATGGAAATGGTTGGGTTGGGAAACTGTTGGGCGATAGGTGAGACAGTGGCAGTGGACGGTGGGACGGTGGACGGAGTAGAAACTTGTAGGGTGATGGACGCAATTTGCTGTGAGATCTGGTCTAGTATCACGACCGACTGCCGCTGGTAATACGCTGATTGCTGTTGGAAATACACTGATTGATTCTGGTAATACACTGATTGATCGCGGGGTTCACTTGCAAACTCGGAATGGTTTGGACCAGGAAGGACGTGACAACAGCAGAAAACAAACCAGCCTATAAGAATAAACGTTAGTGCGATTCATGAACACAGTAATTATACGTACAAATAAAAGGACTCCATCCATATCAGACGCCAGGCTCAGGAAATGGGCTTCGTCGTGGGCTTTCGCCTCCTTGCCATAGAGAGACCAGAGGGCATTGGCACCATCATCGAAATCCTTGCGCTCTTTCGGGATCTCACAGAAAATTGGCCTTCCGGAGGAGAATAGTCGATTCCTCCACCTCCTGGGCTTGATCTTGGGTCTGAAATATAAGGAGTCATACGTCAATTCTCCGCGCACCCACTGATACAGGATACGCACCAGGCTTAGAAAGTTCTTCAGGTTCGACTGTCGTTCTTCCATAAAAATTTCTTTTCGGGTCATCAATACTCATTCAGGTAAGAATCATTTCAAGGGCCTTTCAAGGTTCACCTGAGGTAGTACCATCCTCCGGACCAAGTCCTCGTTCTGGATCTGCTAGTATGTGCTCTTCGTTTCCGGACATCGCGTTCTTCATAATTGAATGGGCTTGAACTTGAATGTCAAGTGGGGCGTGGGTTACGAACGAGGTGAGGAAGTTCGGGTCTGGCGTTTTATTTGTATTCATGGAGTAGGCAGTTCCATCGAGTACGCTGTTATCGCATGCATCGATCGTGCTGTACACGGACGAGATACCTGCCGTAATCAATTTCAGGTTCAGGCGGCCCATTCCACTGGTACCGGCGCTAGACTGAGCGCAAGATCTTGCGGATACGAGTAGATGGGTCCCAGCCCAAACGTACAGTCAGATGCCTCCGAGTTGTGTTCACCAAGCTGGGCTGTCGACAATGTCATGTGGGTAGCTAAGCGAAGTACCTCGATTCGTCCTTCACAGTGCTTCATACAATGGCAAGTGAACACGCCGTGTCGATCTAGTGGAGTAATGTAACGTATTAATTAGCCGGCCGCCTGGTCATCTGGTCATAGCCTAGTCATAGCATTTGCGAGAGTTGGCCCGGAACACTCGAAATACTATCCCAATCTATGATATCGACCTCCACGATTCGATCTCAAATTGCGAGCTCACGAACAGCCTTCTGGGATTCTCAGAGCACTGAATCCACTTGGAATCACCATGTTCGCGATTTGCCGGATTTACGTGGAAGCCCGCAACCACCTGCAACCGACATGAACTGTGGCTGTCGTCCATATCGTTCTCTTCTCCCCTCTTCTCCTCATAGGCTCACTGACGTTAATGGAGTTTTAACAAAGGCTTCCTTGAGGTTCAACTGTACTCAGCCTTGTGACTACGCTTTTAGTATACACTTTGTCTCGTAACATACAAATCGAGCCCGTAGACTACAAGCCACGAATCAGAGCGAATCATTGGATAAAGAAGGTTAACGAGTCAATCACTGGCAACTCGCGCCCCTACGTCTCAGAATCTATGAGGTTGACAACACAAATCGAAGGTAGGCTTCTCTCCGAGCCAGGAAGTTTGGAACAGACTTGAGATAGTATGTAAGGCACTGGCACAGTCCGTCACATCACAAATGAGATAAATAAAGGCAAAAAGCACATCCTTGCTGCAACTTATCGGAAGAGTCGGATACATCATCTCACTTTTGGCGCTTCCTGAACATCACGTTCGCCTTTTCCGGGACGCGCGTCAATCCTATGATGAAAAAGTTTGGAGCCTTTTTTCCTTTTTCGAGCTTGATGTCATATGTTACAAGATGTGTGCAAGTAAGGCCTTGACCTCGTTGGCTGCGAAGAAGCGACCAGGGCTGTAGAGTAATATAGTTACTGCCGCAATGTGGGAGAAGGGGGAACACAGCTCGAGGCAAAACATATAACGAACTCACCAAGCATGTCGACCATATCCGAAAGTGAGGTATTCCGCGGACGTAGACGTTGATTGCTGCCGATCACAGGAGCTCCATCATCCTCACGAAGCTTCGCAAAGCGGAAGCCATCGAGTTCCTCAGGGTTTGGATAGATTTCTCCATCCGTGTGGATAGCAGAAATTGGGGCGGCGATTACTGTACCCGCGGGAACAGAGACACCATTGGAAAATGTGAACGGACGTAATGCGAGGCGGCTCAAACCCACTGGAAATAAGTAGCAGCGCATCAGCACTAAGGTTTGGATAGGATAGCCTAACGAACATATGCCTAGAGTATTAATACGCTGGGACTCTCGTAAGAAACTGTCGATCATGAGCATCTTGTCCATCCCGGCCTTGGTCCAGCCTTCCTCCGCTACCGCGGTCTCGACGTCGCGGCGAGGGGTTCAATATATTCCGGGTTGGAAAGAAGATGGTATAATACACCCGTAATTGCCTACATATATGATCGCAATTAGCGACCCATGAGGAGATTGGTGCGGCTCACAAAAGAAGGTTGTAAAAATAGCTGCGAAGTTGATTGCGAGCAATCGCAGTGCGAAGCCTTCAAGGGATCTTTCCGCTCCTTTGGCTTCACTCATGAGCCACATGAGCATGTCATTCTGTTACTTCGCATTATGATAACATGAGCATCCAGAAGCGGATCGGCGACAGGTTTGTCATCCCAGTTTTCCCCAAACTCTCCATTTTCGCAAAGCGTTCCTCAACCATGGGTCTGATGAATTCTTCTACCTGTCGAATTTGCGACGGAAGGTAGATATCACACGCGCAACGATCCTGACTCTAATTCAATGATACAACTCATGACAGGAGGTGGTAACATACGGCCTGAGAAGTTTCGGGAACATTTTGAGGATTGTTGCTTTTTTATAACATTAATCGTGAAGTTCAAGTTCAGATCCAGATAGTTTGGTCTCGGCCTATGTGACACTGATTAACAGACGATATTGGCTGAATGAAAGAGATCTCACGCACACAGCGGAGCTCCCACAAACACACGATTGAGGTCGCGCTAACACACTTGCATAGTTTTTATGACAGGAACTTTGACCCAATCCGAGTCTGTGTTCCCATGAATTCAATGAGTCACTCCGGGATTACTAATTTGCCACGTACCATCACCATGCGGTAATGGAAGCGTCAAGAGACCTGGCGAGTTCATCGCGGACCTTTTCAAAAATGACCGCAATGTTCCGTGTCAATTTCGTCCGTATTATGTCCACGTGGTACAGGTTATTCCAATCTAATAAGCGCATTGTATATTCCATCTGGAGAAACTAGAAGGATGAATATGAGCAAGAGTCAAAACTGAGCGTGCTGGGAGCATGCGTACCTCCCACACTGGTATTAAACGACAGTGGTCCTCTGGAGTCTTCTTGACATCTTCGATCAGTTCAGGATCGGAACTAGCACAATCCACCCCCGAAATGAGGCAATCTTGAATAGACCTAGTCTTGAACGAGTCTGAGGGTCATAGTAGGATCAGCTTGAGAACAGGGGAAGACTACTATATTATCAAGACAGAAGTACTCACTTTCTCATAGCCGTATTTGAGCATGGGGACGCCATTGAGTTTGAAACGGAGAGCAGATACGTAAGAGAGAATCGGGTCAGAGAATCCGACGGTAGGAATAGCATCAAGCTGAGAACCATCCAAGCCGATCAGCAGTGGAAAGAGAGGACGTAGTGGTGTAAAGCTGACCAAGGGATCCCTCCTGTACCAGCTAGCAAATAGATAGACTACGAAAAACGATGCAGCGAGGAACAACAGCGTGAAGGTGGAGTCATCAACCATGTCGTCACAAGAGTTTGGGTTCAACTCGGCGGGTTATACAGGACCAGGAGCAAGCGCGGGGTGTATTTGTATCCTCCAGGCGGCTGACTTCATGTAAGTGGGCACTTTGTTATCAAAGTTCTCCGCAGTCGCTAGTCACCGCCTCACCTGCACTGCAAGAGCACATTTCAAGTTCAAGATGCTTAGTAATCGCACAATTCGAGTCAGAGGCTTCTTGGACTAACTTACTGTAGGCGCAAGATGTGGCCGCCCGCACAGCCAAGCCTTACTGTAGCAACCCACCAGAGGGGCTAGTACGCATCAACTCGGCGGCCTTCCAAAAAAGACCTAGCCCGAATCAAAGTGTTTGAGTGGGCCCTGGACTGGCAGAAATACCATGCGACAGAGCAGTCGGCCAAAAACCCCGTACCTATGCCTACGACCACACCCTCATACACCCTCCTGACAGGAACAACCACCACTATGGTCCGTAGCCGTAGTAGACCGTGTGAAAGATGATAGGGGAAAGAAACACCGAAAAACGGTCTACGTTATGACTCGTGAGGCGTACTACTTCCACCGCTTTTCAGGCTGCGGTTGACCACACGTTTACAGGAACCTACGTCACCCGGATTAGTTCCCAACCATGGCTGCCCAGGACGGGAGCCTACCGAGTTTAACACCGCCTAGCATCTGATGCTCTGCTACACTTTTCACGCGATCGCAATATTTCGACTCGAGACATTCTCACACATGAGCCCGCCGGGGCTCGGCGCTCAACTTAATTTCCACAAATGTGGCCAGTATGCGACCGGTCTTAAAAAAATGCGCCCCCTGTGCTACACTTAGATTGAGCTTGGATAAACGAAAATGCGCCTATTGAAAACATGCGTGAGTATTGAGTAAATGATGACTAGATGACTCACGAGTAGACTCAAGCAGCTGTTGAAGACCTCAGAAGTCACGGTAGTGAGATAAGCCTGAGAACTCTTTTCTTAGATTCCGTTTAACCCTGCTTAGGCCTCAATGCTTGATGGATTTTAACCTCAGGCTGCTCATATCTATCCACACGAGCGCCCGAGGGACCCTTTTGGTGTCATTTAGACGACTGAATATAAGTCGACAAATTTCGTTGCATAACAGATTCGTATGTACACGGCGGAGACATTTACGGAACAGAGATCATACAGTAGGAAGTGAGTGACCGCGAAACATTTACACGCCTTCGTCGACTTCGTCTTCAGACGATGCGTGTTGGCGGACAAGGCAAAAGAAACGGAGAGAGTAGTACGCACGTCATAGGAGGAGAAGGACAATTACTACTAGTAGCATATCCGAGTCAGTCAAATGCAACGCACACAGTCCCGAAAGTGTCAAGCAGGTGGGGCAAAGCGACGGTCTAATACGGGAGGTGAGCACTACATGCGCCGGGGACAGCCACAGTGGACGCTACAGCGACGGCCAAATCTTAGGAGGTGAGCAGTAGGAGAGGCTGAGAAATACAGCGCCGGGGGTGAAGACGTCAACGTCATCCTATGTGGTCATTTTCGCACGCGTGTTCATCTATTATTGTTAGGATAGTTCGAACTGTGCACAGATATCACCAACTGGCGTCATCGATATCATCTGTCATCAACCAGCCCTTCATTTTCCTTTGTCCGATGCCCTCAAGGGCCCACTAGACGGACCAGCAATCTACAGCATGTCACTGCAGCCTGATAGAGTGGTGTACATGGGCGAATAGGAATGAGAATATGACAACTCACGATGCACGAGCGAAGGGCACCTACAGCTGAGCAAGCCCTTCCTCTTTTTCCAAAAACTGGTGCTTCGGGAAAATTTGTAGTCGGTTTCTGCCACGCAAATAGTCTATCCGCCGGAGGCCGCCGCTTCTCTCCTCTGCGGCTCCCGCATTGTCCGAGAATGAGTATTCGACTCCTCCATGGACATCCTCGTTTAACGCGGCCCATTCTTGCCAACTGGAGGATCTTCGCAGGTCGACAGCGATTGATTTTAGCACGTCCTCAACGGTGACCCCGATCCCGACGCCTTATCCGATACATGCACTTCGATATTTTCTGGGAGACCTTGCTCGTTTTCAAGGATCAATACGTCGACGGGGGGATGAACCGCCGATGAGAAAAGCTCTTCGGCAGGGAGGCCAAAGTCATGGTCCAGTGGATGAGGAATGTCGAATTTGAGGAGGTATTTCATGAGAACTGGATGAACGATGAGGGGAAGTGGTTCGTCCTTGAGCGAGAATCAGTTAGCTGCATGTTCCTCAAATCATGACGGGGGAGCAGTACGGCGACGTTGGCTTGGGCATGGAAAGTCATCATCTTCTCCTCTTCCGGGAATTTTTCATCCTCATCCATCAAGAAAGCAACTAGTAAATGT
>WITN01001029.1:0-28568 GCA_015025155.1 Lactarius quietus
GCATTGTGGCCTCCAGTTCTGGGGAATTCGGATAGGAAATCCCCTTCCTGGAAAAGGATCTTGATCTGGGGGGTCTGGTCGATCTGACCCTGCAATGCGTAAGTCTGCTAGTTCATCGAGTGTAAACGTTCTTCCTGCAATTTGATTGGTGGTTTGGGTAGCCATGACTGGACTAATGTGCAACTGTTCGGTGACCCTTGCTAGTTGATCAACTATGGGCACAGGTTCTTGAATGGTAATGGTTTCTGGTTCTTCCTGTCGATCCGTTTCTGCCTCTGAGGGTATGGTGGTAGGGGATGGAGGTAATATTGCTCCGAGTGACTGTGCTTCTGGTCGAGTGAGTTCGCTTATGAGGATGTCTAATCCGTAAGAGGTAGGAGCAATTCGACGTCCTTCCCACTCTCGGACCCTTTCAAACCACTTTAATTCTACCCAGCAAAGGTGATCGTTGTCAAACTCAACTGGGTGAAGGAATGCGTCTTCTCCGTCTCTTGCGTAGTATCCTTCGATATCGTCAACTGTTGTCCACGCTGCACTTTTGGTAAAGTGTTGTGGAACAGTTCTCGTTCCCCTTTGTGCGAACCAGAGAACTGGCTCTCCGAATGTTGTCCAACGACTTGCGGTTGTATCTTGCGACGCCACGATGAATAGCTTGGTCTTAATGTAGCGTTATCACCTAACGCTGGCCTGACTTAGGTGACTTATGAAGGCGTGACAAGAGGAAACCACGTAACAGCTTGTTGATACACCAAATCGAAGATATTGGGTATTTGAAAGTAATCACAAGGGACAAAGTCCACAAGGATGAAGAGCGAAGAGCGATCACTTAGTACCCGAGGTACTAGTATACACGAGAAAGGGTGATGATTCGAGAAGACCAAGCTGACAAGCCTTGATCTTGATACTACAGCTTATATACAGTTACTCGCTGGCTTTAAAGCGCAGCTGAAGTCCAAACCCTAGTACAACTATACTAGTAATGAGTAAGTGTCCGTTCTAATAATACCTGAAACACCGGTAATCCCAAGCACCGGCGACGCGTATGTGTCCATGACTAATATATGCTTACTATCATAGTCATAACCAAATAGTAAGCAGTCCGAAACTCCGAAACCCTCATCATCCTTTGAAGTCAGCAACAAAACAATGTCAACGTGACACAGAGATTGAAGAATGTGGCATGGAACAACTTAGTGAATATGCAGAGCAATCCCACTAGTCCTCTTCCTAGGAACTAGGGCTGTATGAAGACAGGCTCAATAGTCAGCCAGATGAAGGGCAACTTAAGTAAACAGATGACTTGTGAAGAGTGAGAGATGGAAGAGACGAGAGACTGATACAATTGAGGGTGATAGTCAAGAAGACTAAGCTGAAGGCTTCATCTTCTGTAGTACTAGCCTATATACAAGTACTGTAATGCGCAGGCTATGCGCGTTGCTCGACTTGAGCACGAGGACACGATGGTGAGGCTGCCGAGCAAATGAGAGTTGCTGAGGAAAGCTGCTGAGGAAAGCTGCCAAGGCAAGCTGCCAAGAATAGCTGCCGAGATCGGCTGCCGAGACAGCTGCTGAGGTTTTGCTGCCGAATATGGGCAGCTGCCGATGTAGCTGCCGACTTTCCTAATTGAGCTGCCGAGGCTTATGTAAGCCGAGGGATATGTTCAGCTGAAGTAAGTGCAGGTGACTGATAGCTGCCGAAGCTGCCGACACTGATGTAAGTGTGGTTCCTGAACACACTTGAAGGTGCTCCCCTAAGATGCGGTAGGAAGAAGTGCTCAAATGGAGACACTCTTTAGCAGTTGCGAAGGGAAGAGATGAGAAGCTGCTGGATTCCAGAGACAAGACACAAGTTCTACAAGAACGTCAAGCTGCCAAATACATCATTCGGCAGCCTGCTTATAACAGTACCTAGATGTGCGCATTCATCAGCAACAATGCCACTACTACCAAGCATCAGTAATCCTACAGTAAAACCTTGGTCATCGTATCGTAAGTATCAGTAAGCCCATAGTAGTCTGTTAGTAAGTTTCACGAGCGACTCGTCATTGTGCTTACTGTTACGATTCAGAAGGACTGATCAGTGTAAGCGAGATGACGAGTCGCTCCCGAATCTTACTCATAACCTGTGGTGGCTTACTCGTGTATTACTGTACGATTACTGATGATGACTGATAGTATTAGTGGACGATTACACAGCATTAGTAGTAGTGGCTGTATCGCTGACGAAGGCGTACAGAACAAGAATCGGTTATAAGGTGGCTGTTGACTGATGTGGTCGACAGCTTGACTCTCTTGTATCATCACCAAATCTAGTTGGGTTCTCTTCAAAGCCTGCCTCTCGATAGCTCTCTTAGGAAGGCGCTTTCAAGTGTCCTTGGAACAAGTCATGCCTCCGTGTGTTGACACGTATTGCTAAGTCAC
This sequence comes from Lactarius quietus, assembly GCA_015025155.1. NCBI lineage: Eukaryota > Fungi > Basidiomycota > Agaricomycetes > Russulales > Russulaceae > Lactarius > Lactarius quietus. The sequence goes on from WITN01001029.1 coordinate 2,421, forward strand.
GTTACATTTGCCATTGCGTGTAGGGCCTAAGTCAGGCCACGCTGTGCCAATCATAACACTTACACCTGCTGACGCGTAACACTGTACCAATTGAATCGTAACAAGTACGCACTGGCTTTGAAGCACAGCTAGGAGTATAGTATGAGTCATAAACCCTAGTACAACTATCCTAGTGGTGAGTAAGTCCTAGTACAGCGATCCTCAGAATCAGTAAGCCAACTACACAGATGACACAACAATATGACAATGTATTAGTCCATGACCAATTACTGCTTACTGTGGTGGTCATGCCCAGACAGTAAGTGTCTTGGTGCACTTGTAACATGCTTCCTACCTCAGCTGACCAACTCCACGGCATACATGTCCATTGGAGCTCTAGTCCAAGCTGTTGGCAAACTTTCTGAACTAGTCCACCAGTCTATCTTAATCCATGTCAAGCCATGTCAAGGAGAATGCCAGTGCATTACTATTGCACCTCTTCATCACATGACATTTGGCGACTTAGTCCACTCCTTCAGTGAATCTTCCACTTGGCGCACCAGTCCATTCGGTGTGCTAGCATCCTGACTATAATGCTTCTTCTCTAAGTCAGAAATGATACCTTTGGTGAACTTCAGTTAGTTGAACCAAGCATGAAAACTGCAAAATCAGTGGTTTACATGGCCAGCGACAGGCTGGTCATATCAGTGAGGAGGGAGGGAGAGGGATGAGCAGATGAGAGAGGCCGAGAGAGGGAGGCCAAGAGAGGAGAGAGGCCAAGCAAGTGGGAGAGGTGAGTAAGAGAGGTGAGAGAGGAGGTGAGAGGGGCTGGCAGGTGAGGGATGAGGAAATGAGAGGGGTGAGCAAATGAGCATGAAGAGAGGAGGAGAGAGGTGTGAGGAGATCAAACATGCCCTGGCTGACTATACACCAGGACTTGTTTGAGTAGGTGTCATCTAGGTGTCATACTCACTGCCTGAGGCCAATGGTCCCTTCATTACCACATAGATCTCGAGCTATGCTACCCAATGACATAGTACCTAGCCCACTACCTTGCATGTCATCGCCTCAACATCCGACCCCCCTATGTCACACACCCTTACTTACACTATGAACTACATCATGTCTCATCTCAACCATTCTCACCTCTCCCCTACACCTCTGTATTCATCCATAGCCCTGATGATATCATCACACACCCTACATATTTAAGTAGCACACAACAGAATGAGTAGACCCTAAGTCTACTCACCTGTCTCCTGTACTCACATCTTCTAGTCCTGAATATTCCTGAACCTAATCTGTGTTAAACTTGCAGCTGGTTAGGTGGACTGGCACACAGCATAAGATGCTGGGGTGCCAGAGCATACAGGAATCCACCATCAGTCACTCTCTCAGCCTCTGCTACATATCAACTGTATGTTCAGCTTAACTTGAGCAGAGGGACCAAGGCTTCAGTTCTGAACACAGGGATGATGACAACATTCATGTAGAACATTCCAGACAACAGCTGGATCAGTTAATCCTTGTTTGTAAACCAGGATGACAATGAAGATGTAGGGGAATACCCCTGGCATACAAGGTGGTATGTGAGCAGAGGATCTTTCAGAGGTGAGACCATGAGATGCAAGCTGTGAATGATGGAATTGAGCTGCTGGGACTGTGTGAAGTCAGTTGGTGAAAGTGATGGATAGACATGTTTAAGTTGTTTAGTTGAAGGAGTGAGCCTTTCCAGGAAGCCAATAGGGGGGGAGGAAGAGGGTATGCAGTGAGGAGGGAGTGTGTGTGAGACCAAGAGGGGGGAGGGAGGAAGTCTACCAGAGAGGAGACCATGACAGGGAGGAAGGGAGGGGATGGGAAAGGAGTACTTGCAAAGGAGGAAGTTAGAAAGCTCAGAAGAGGGACTGAAAGGGAGACTGAGGAAGCAACCAAGCTGTTATGACCAGACTTACACAATTGACTGTGTGTGCTGATTTCATCTGACCTTTTTTCAGCTGAATATTCTACACAGCATACCTCATCACATGGGCTATCATTGGGACCATTTCCATCTTGTAATTGCTTTTTCCATCCATGCATGCTGTATCAATCTTACAACGTACCTTCAGACTTCTTCTCTTTTTATCTCATTCTGCACCATTCCATAATGAGATCATACTCATACTAGTACTAGTAGTATTAGTGGAAATCCTAGTATGACGGTCCTCAGAAGTGGTGTACCCTATTGTCCAGACAACTTGTCAACTCTGCTGCTCCTCCCTATGATGTTTGGAGGTACTTCATATCAGATCCAATGCTCATATATTCACAACTCCACCTAGGGTTATTCCCTATGCTCTTGCATACTGTCGGTACCATATCCATGACCCTCTTCTGGGGAAGTCTGGTCTACCCTATGATGACACCATTGAGAGGTCCACCAGCAGAACTGTACTCCACAACCCACACTCAAGTTGAGCTGATATGTCCAGTTGAACATAACACAAGCCTTGTGCATCAACAATGTGACAAGATGTCCTGGGCCATACCTGACAGTTGTGCTGCCCCAGACTGCCCCAGCACCCTTTACACATGCATCTCACCCAGCTCAATCCTGTCTTTCACAGTTCACATCTCACTCCCTGTCTTCATCTCTCCCCATCTCCCTCTTCTTTGCCTCCCTGTCTCCTACTCCCTCCCTCTTGCCATCTCCTCCATCTCCCTGTCTCCCTCCCTCTCCCAGCCTCATGTCCTTTCCTCTTCCTGACCTCCTCTCCTTATTTCCTTCCATCTCCATCTCCCCATTCCCTGTCTCCCCACCCTCACCTCAGCCTGCTTGGCCTCCTGGCTCCTCTCTTTCCAGTCTGTTATCCTTTTACTTATAATCACTTGTGCTCAAGTGACTTAAATAATTAACAAATTAATATCAAAATATCAAATATCAAGAAATAATTTTATTATCAAATAATGTACACATGTTTTTTTTTCTAAATTAATCAATCTACAGTGCACCCCCCCTTCCATTAGCACGCTGCCCCGCTCATGCACACCCAACCAGGTTGTGTGCCATCCCGCTCACCCTCACCCAACCGGGTTGCGCACCGCCTGGCACCCTCACTTACCGAGGCTGCGCACCACCCCGCTCACCGACCCTCACCCGCCTGGATCGCGCCGGCCCCCCTCCACTGGCTCACCTCGCCTCCCGATCGCGCTTGCTCCCACTCCCCCCTTGGCGCGCATGCAGGGTCATGTCGTCCACGACTTTGGATTCCCTCCCTGGTGCACACCCAAAAGAGGGGTCGTGCGGGAGAGGTGGAGGGTGGTACTTACCGAGCGGACGGGAGGGGGAGGCGGCGTAAACGGGGGTGGCCGAATGTGCATAAAACCTGGGGGAGGGCGTTGCAACACGCTTGGGGCGTTAACGTGAACGGGCGGGGTGCTCGCCTTGCGCACCCCCACCCCACCCTGTTCGCGTGTAAACGAGGAAGGGTGTGCGGGCGCCCTGTTCTGCGCGACCGCAGGTTCGCAAACCCTGGTTTTTGTTAACGTGTGAGCGGAGGCGGGGGACAAAAGGGCGGGGGCGTACCTTGCCCGCGCCACCTTGCGCATAAGTGGGGGTGATGGAGTAAAGAGGGGAGGAGGGGTCCCTACTGCACGCCCCTCCCCTCCCCGTTCACATGTGGACGTAGTGGGCGCAAGAGGGGGACTCATCCCTGTCCGTCCCGCGTACCGCGCGGTTGCGTGTCCTGTTTGCACGTAGTCACAGGCAGTGGATGGGGGAACAGGGGGGATGTACCATTTCGGCACTCTTCTGGGTTCTCGTGACGGCGGGGGCGCGAATGGGGCGCAAACGGGGGCGCAACGGGAGGAAGGTGTGCGCCACCAAGAATAAACGAACGCATCACGCATTGTTTGCCCTTATTTGTCATGTATTTACAACACGCAAATAGAAAAAAGAAAAAGAAAAAGAAAGTTTGAAATCGGAGACCAAATTCGAACCAATATTTGAATTACGTGACATCACGTGACGCGTTAGGGACGGGGGTGAGCTGGGCCAGTTCGGCTCCTACTATAACTACCGACTCTGTGTCGCGTGACCGGCTTTGTATTATGTACTGCCCCGGGATATAAATTTGATCAAAAAAAAAAAAAAAAAAAAAGAACAACCGAGATCATGCAATCATGGCCGGCGCAGCATTCTCATCTACATCCTCGCTGGAGTACGGCACGCCTCCTACTGGCGTTTTTTGCATTACGTCGAGCAGTGCATTCTCTCATCTGGTTCTGACGCATCCACAGCGCGCCCAAAATTGTCTGAAGTATCCTCAACTAACTTAATAGAAGCGGCACTGATGAGAAATGGGTGTCGTGGTGCAGACGGGTAGCAAATGACTTATCAGCGTACGCGACGGACCGATACAAGGTGCATGTCGTATCACGCCGCCCAGACGGTGCGCTGCGATTCCACCTCAGCGAGCAGATCACGGTCGCGTGGCAAGTTCCGCGTCACCATTCACGGCGCGACTGGATCGGGCTATACCGCGTCGGTGCCAACCCATCCTCGCTCGTAACCTGGACGTCATCGTTGGGGATGTGGATACCCGTGCACGACGAGGAGTGGGATGGCGACTTGCCGATCAGAGAGGGCAGCCACGCGAGTTCTCCAACTGGTAGCGAGGACGCGGACGATGTGTCGAGCGACACGGTTGTGTTTGAGGGCGATGGGCTCCCGTGGACGGTTGGGCGCTATGAGGTGCGGTATCATCATGACGGCAAGTACGATGTGCTCGCGCTGGACAGAGCCCTCAAGATATACAGTGCGTCTGTCACCTCTGCCCTTTCTTACGCTCTCGTCTTACTCGTTCGTCGATCCAGTGGACCGCCCAGAGAACGTCGACTTTGAATCGGTGCGCGCAGCGCTTGCTCACGTTGTCCCACTCTGCCTCGATGGCGACCCGTCACTTGTCCCGAGCTCCACTACTGAGGGTACCAGCGAAGATGGGGGTCACCCTGATGATTTCCGGTTCTGGTCTGAGAGGCAGGCATGGCGGATTGCGCGTACGGTGCGGGAGATGTTTGGGGTTGAGTACGCGCCTGACGTCGTGATGGCTGACGCGAACTTGAGTGCGCTTGCGCAGCGCATCATCCCATCTCGACAGATTATCATGGAGGAGTGATCTTTTAGAGGTATTTAGAGTCTAGATCTGTTTACATACACGAAATGTGATTTGGTGATGATGCCCACCTCACTGTGAGGACATGACACTGTCACACTGCATCCACCAACAGCATCCACCACCAAATGAGAATTATGTAATATTGTGCAAAAAAACAAACAAGTGCGATTGGATGAAGACTTGCACATGCAATCATTGTGTCTGTGCTTATAGACTTATAGGTTATAAGACTGATGATATTGTATGGTGAACAATGTGTGGAGTTGAGTTTTTCTTTATTTCATATACATCCTGTAAACAGATGCCTTCTGTCTGCTTAGTAATTGTATCCTTGGGAATCTCCATCAACTCTGGTGTCAACTGTCTTTCCTACACTCCCCTTCACATCAGCACTAATCCCATTTCCATCATATGTTTTCTGTGTTTAGGCCCTGGTAAAGCCTTTGTTAGTATGTCTGCAGTTTGTTCTGGATCTCTGCAGCTTTCTAATTCAATTTCTTTTTCTTTGACTTTATCTCAGATCCAATGCCATCGAATGTCAATGTGTTTGGATCGTTTATGAAACTGTGGGTGTAGCGTTTCCACCAAACGCTGATCCAACTTGGATCCGAGGGCTTCCTTGAATCAAACGATGAGTTAAGCGCACGGCTTACAACTCAACAAGAACTCGTGAAGGGCGATAAACCAGAAAAGGTCCCCTTGAAATGGCCTAACAAGGTGATAGCTTTGACACACAAGTTGGCAACAAGATAAAATGCTAGTCACACAGACCAATGACTCTGCTATAAGAGTGCTTTGAATAGAACCTGAGAGGAATACAGGTGGAAGTCCAAAACAACTAAGCTAACGACTACTGGCGATACCTGCCTAGTATATATAGTACTTTCAAGCTAGCTTTAAAGCTGAGCTCGAACTATAGTAACACGACCTACAACCTTATCTGCCAATAGGAATTGTCCATCAAGCCACAGGGGCTTATCATGAAACATACAGTACATGAGGCATAAGGCCCCACATGAGTCAGAGATAACACGACCATGAGTCAGAGATAAGAACAACACATGACTCACAAAATGACGACATAGAACAATAGAACAATAGAGAACATAGATAACAAATGTCAAGGCACCACACCAGTGCATCAGAACCTGTTCCATCAGAACTTGAACCACAAAAGGGAATGTCTAGACCTTCAGCTGTCAGGAATCGCCTCTGACCTCATGCCTACCATGGCCCTTCCAGAACCTTCCATAATCTTCCATTCTTGATACAACACCGAAGTCCCCTGAGTTATGGCTTAGGTCAGATACATACTGTGACCTGGGACTTGACCTCCTCTTCTACACGTGACACCTTCTTCGGCCTCTCGGGAATCTCACATCCAAGGAAACGTTACATTATACAAAACCTTCCATCCTTGAAGTCCCATGACTTATGGGTTAGACCAGATACAAGGCATGATCTGGGACTTTCACGTGACAGATCACGTGACCTTCATCCTTCCTGTAACACTTGTGCCAGTGTCTGTGGTCGACGGGTGGACGATCATTCCACTTACTAACTGGCGTATACGGAGGGCTTCATCCTCCTCCACTGCATAGTCTTCTTCTTCTGCCTCAGGATATCCATCTGCCTGGGCCCATACGAGAGCGCGAACCTCTTCTTCTTCTTCGCTATATGCCGGCTGACCTAATACCCACGTGTGTGCTTCAGGGTAATCTTGACAGTTCTTCCAGTGCTCATGAGTGCACTTGCGACGTCTGGTGCGTGCAGGGGTCGACACGATGTCACCACGTGACAGTGGGGTTTTTATCATCATTATTGATCCATTGTTATCTCCTTTTATTATTGTAGGTTGTTTTTGATGAAGCCCCAATTCTCTGAAAAGGCTTCTTAACCAACAAACTTCTCTGCCAGCTTCCGACAATGCTACATATTCCGACTCTGTGGATGATACCACAACTGTCATCTGTTTCTTGGATCTCCAAGTAACAGTGCCTCCTGTGATTTTGAAGACATATCCTGATGTGTATTTAAAATCATCTGTATTAGTGTACACTGCATCAGCATATCCATGAAATAGATTGTCTGATTTTTCCTTTTCAGTTGAATATCTCCAGTATGTTATTCCATATGATTTTGTTCCAACCAAATATCTTAGTATTTTTTTTAGTGCTCCTTTATGCAACAGACTTTGATTTGCCATGTAAGCAGACAATCTATTAACTGTGAATGCAATATCTGGTCTGGTTGTGTTTACTAAAAATTGGAGTTCTTCTAGGAGCCTCATGTAAGAATTACTTTTGTTCTCTTCATTTCTGTTGGGGTTTGGCTCAAGCTTTATGTTTGGATCCATAGGCATTGCTACTGGATTTGCTCCATCCATTTTTTCTCTTTTTAAGATTTCTTCTATGTATTTCTGCTGGGATATGGTTGTTGTGTTTTTGGTATGTGATATTTCAATACCAGCTATTTTAGTTGGCTCACCACCCATGTCCATCATATCCCATTCAGTACATAGTTTGTGACGTAACAAATCCATTAACTTTTCTGACGATGTAAATAATAATAAATCATTCACCCATACAGTGATGATTTCCATATTATTGTCATCGTGCCTGACATATGTGCATGGATCTGTGCATAGCTGAGTAAATTTTCTTAGATGCAATTTAGTGTCAAATTCTATATTCCATTCCCTTCCAGACTGCTTCAAACTGTATATTGTTTTTATTAAAAGGCAAATACGATTTGTATCATTGCTATATCCGTCTGGTTGTTTCATATATATTTTCTCTTTAAGGGTCCCATTTAGGTATGCTCCCTTAACGTCCATTTGATGGACTCTATATGCTTTTATCGTTCCAGTTGCTAATATAGCCCTTACAGTCTCAAGTTGTATGACTGGGGAGAATGTCTCCACATAATTGTACCCTGGCCTAGTGTTGCTGTAACTCCAACTCGGAGCCAACTCCAAGTTGGACTTAGTCGCAGCTGAAGCCAGGTTGTGACAAGTCACATTCTGGACAAAGTCACAACTTCGAAGTCCCAACTTCGACTTGAGAGTTGACTTCAAGTCAACTGAAGTTGATTTTTTTTTAAACTTGTTTCCTAGTATTTATGGTTAGTGTTGGTAAAATTCGGTTCCAAACTTCAATCCAAACCCAAACCGGACCGAACCAGACCCCAATTTCAGGTTCAGGTTCAGTGTTTGACCCAAACTGGACCGATGATTCTGTTCGGGGTTCGGCAGTTTCCTGAATGCTTCTGAATGTGTCCTAACCGGGTTCGAACCAAACTGGTAGTTTTTTAAAAGTAAAAAGATATGAACTTGCTGAATGTATATACCATCAAAATATGTCTGCCCACACCTTCACTGGTGAATTACCATGGCCGCGGGCTGGCTTGCAGGTGCCACGCGTGCAGGTTTGGCAAATGGTGCAGCCATAATAGGAAGGCCTGATTACATAATCACAATGAACTTGCATACACACCAGGCCATGTACCGCCAAAGCTGTTATCGCTCTCGTGGTAGAACTCATAAATATATTTATTGTGTGTATGATTCTATAGCTATCTAAAGGCTATCTAATTTGTACTTAGTCACCAAGCAACACGGGGCTCAGGTCGGGCATGACAGTGCGACTAATGTGCCTGCCAGTGAAACTCTTGGTGAAACTCAAGTTGTTGTTGGTTCTTGACGTCTTGTGGAAGGGCCGGGACATGTAGTGGGCAGAAGGGTGAGTGGTGTGGGGGTGAAGCAGTAGTGCATATCTGGAGGTGTGTAGAGACTGAGGGGGCTGGGTAGATGGCCAGGGTGTTACAGGGGGTGGAGGGGAGGACTTGGAAATGTAAGCACTAAGTGTTAAGTGAGCGTGGCAGTTCATCAAGCCAAGAAAATGCTACTCATATAGCATGGCTTACAATACAAACCTGAGACCCGTTTGGTGTATTGGGGAAACCGTAATTAAATTTTTCAAATTGGTGGGGCTCAGGGTTCAATTCCCGGCACATGCTTTTTTGCCACTACACTCACATTCTGTTTCTGTCAGCCACATAACACGTCACGCATCACCAGTCACCAGTTACTCGTTACTTTTCTTTCACCCCACATTGCATGCTCCACTTTCCATCTCCTCACCCTCTGTCACCATGGCACACAATCCTGGCCCGCAACTGTGATGACTATGACATGGCTATGTCCAGCTCTAACCCCTCCACAGATTCATGGAAACAGTGCAGCCAACAAGATTCCAAGTCAATCACAAGTTCACAACACACGAAGACGACGACGCGCTTACCCAATACCTGGCTGCATGTGCCAGGGTAACAATGATGATGGCTGCTGCAGCAGTCGTGGTAGTTCGTGTATTTTCATGTAGTACATAGATAGTAAATCAAGTGGTTTTGCACTGTTCCCCCAAAAGCACGTTACTGCGCCTTTTGTGGTGCCTTGCACAAAAACTCTGCGCTTTTGTTACTATTACATAAGCAGATTTATCCTTTTTTGGGTTCGGTTCGGCGTTCTGGCCTCCCTGAACCTGAACCGGACCTAAGCGGACCCAAACTGATGGTTCGGGTTCAGGTTCGGGAAAATCACTGAACCGGACCGAAAGTCTGGTTTGGCGTTCGGCTAAAAGTGGTAAATAACCAGACCGAACTGAATTTTACCAACACTATTTATGGTGCAGCAATTGTTGAATGAATTTTGGCATCACTAATACTCTACCCAGCCTACCTGAGTGTCACAGGACACAACACAATGACACTCACGTGCATGCAATGACAATGGCAAGATGACATGACCCCCCACAGGATGACAACAGCAATGTGAGATGGGACTGCAAAGGAAAACTGTTATGTTTCACCGTTGGGATCAGCGTAAGCGGGATGACGAGTTGCTCCTGAATCTTACTCATAATATGCTGTGGCTTATTCACGTATTACTGTACGATTACTGATGATGACTGATAGTATTAGTGGATGATTACCTAGCGTTAGTAGTAGTGGCTGTATCGCTGACGAAGGCGTACAGTCCAGAATCGGTTATAAGGCAGCTATCGACTGTTGTGGTCGATAGCTTTACTCTCTTGTATCACCTTTGAATCTAGTCGGGTTCTACTCTCTCAAAGGGACCCGCCTCGCTCCAGTTTTCTTAGGAAGGCACTTTCAAGTGTCCTTGAATCCAGTCTCACCTTCGTGTGTAGACACGTGTTGCTAAGTCATCTCCCATCATCATCGCGTGTGTTGCCTAAGTCAGGCCTGGGTCGTTCCGACCATAACATTAGAGTAAAGCTCTCTCACACGCCGTGGCGCCGATCACAACCAAGGACGGTTGGGAATTCCAACCTTTCCAAGTCAGCTCAAGGGAAAGAGACGCTCCCGCAAGATACGTCATCAATCGAGTCCGTTGGAGGACAATCCCAGACAACAGAAGAAGTGGAGAACTAGAACACTTCAACACTGGGTATTACGTGGAAGCAGCCACCGCCCAATGATTTCACCCTATTATCTTTCATCACGAAAGGTGTTGCTGGGTGGAACTTAGGTGGAACCAAACCCAAGAATACTTCAAAGCGGCCAGACCAGCTGGCGACGACCTCAACTGCAACATCCTGTTATCGGAAGCACGACCAATCGAAGAACAAGGAAGAATCAACGGGGAGCCAGAGGAAGCACACTCGGAAGCGAACTTGGAACCTGTATCTCCAGAACTCCAACACCGAACACCCGCAAGATTGAACACCAGCAATACAAGCGAACAGGTCCACACCCCATCAATATCAGAAGAACCTGAAACCATCCACGTTCATGAAGAAGAACTGGCAATCGAAGCCATCATCAACCAGACAGCTACGTTACACATCCCTGACCCAATTAGAATGGCTACTCAAACATACGTCGAAGAACCAACTCCATTGGTCATCGATGAACGAACAAGTCATGTTGTTAACATGAACCTAGAAGATCTACAAACCGCACGACGAGCCATGGGACCGGATGAACCCGATCAACCAGGAGGATTCAATTTCGATTATAATGAACCACCCCCTCGACCATATGAACAAATCAACAGAGGAGCCAGACGACAACCAGATCAGGGAAACCCTATCCCCGGAGGAGGTCCACCAGGTGGACCACCACAAGGAGGAGGAGGCCAACCACAAGGAGGAAGAGGCCAACCACAAGGAGGCCATGCCACAGACAAATTCATAGGCAACCCTCCAAGCTTGTTCAACAGAGAAAGGTCAAAAGTTGAAGGATTTATCCTTCAATGGGAAATATACACCGGGGTAAACGCAAGTCACTCAGCCATGAGGGATAAATACCAAAAAGCTATGTTATTCCTCACCTATGTCCAAGGAGACCTGGTTAACGCCTGGGTCATGTCTGCCAACCAATGGCTGGTCAGAGAAGTATTGAGGGGTGTCAGTCAATTCGACAACAGACTATGGAACAACATACTACAAGCTTTTCGGCGACAATTTGCCAATGTACTCAGCAAAGAACGCGCGCAGGCCCAGCTGGACGCTGGTATTCAAATGAAGGAAGGCAAAATTGACGACTACATTGCGCTATTCGAACAACCCGTTTGATACGCAGGATATGACATCAACGCCGAGCAAACCCTGAAGTATTTCATAAAAGGGTTGCCGAGGACACTTTACGAAGCAATGTACCAACACGATGACCCCAGGACTTACGAAGACTGGAGAGTGTCAGCCCTCAAAAGGCAACAAAAGTGGATCCACATGCAGATGGTGCGCGGAAACCTAGACATGTTTAAAGGATCCGCTAACAAAAATCAATTGGGAGCACTGGCCAAATTGCTCACTCCACTATCACACCCCAATGCAATGGACACATCGGCCGACCGAGCCAGGGGAAGACTCGCAGGAGCAGAAGATGTACTCAACACGCCATGACCCCCATTCCCACCAAGAGGAGGGTTCCTCCAGAGGCGACAAGGGAATCGAGCGGACTTTAGTCAAGTCCGCTGCTACAACTGTGACAAAATGGGGCACATCAGCCGAGACTGTCGCCAACCATGAAGGAACAAACGACAAATAAGGAGTACTGAGGAGAGACCAAAGACCGACAAAGACAAAGTCGAGGACTGGCTAAGGGGAGTCACAAGTGAAGGCGACAATGTGAAGGACCTCATCCTGCAAAAGTTGATGGGGACGGATTTTTCAGATGCCTGAACCTGACGGCCCGGGTGAGGGCACTTCGTTGTAACTCTGTATACATTATGCGCTACCGATCTATGCGAATTCCAGTTCAACTGCATACACGTTACAACAAGGCCGAACTAAAAGCATTGGTGGACTCAGGAGCCACTGACAACTTTGTGAGCGACGACTTTCTCCAACGAATGGGGATAACAGCACGATTGTTAGATAGGCCAAAATGAATCTACAATATCGACAATACCACGAACCAAGCAGGACACATAACACATTGTGTAGTCCTTCACATCAGCGTCAATGGAAACAACAAAGAAATGAGGTTCCTAGTCACTAACATCAGGAAAGAAGACATACTGTTTGGGTACCTGTGGCTAGCAGCTTACGAACCAAAATTCGATTGGAGAAATGGATCAATTGATCAAACGCACCTCCCAATTGTAATCAAAACAGTTAACGCGACCAACAAATGCAACGTGTTGGCCAGATTACTATCTCAAACAAAGGAAAACATCGTTGAGCAACTAGGACAAGAAGAAACGCAGGGGAGACGGGTACTAATCCCAGCAGTCGAACAAGCCATAACAGCCAAAAAAGAAGAAGAATCCGTACTCCCTCCACAGTACGAAGCATTTCGCAAGGTCTTCGATGAGGAAGCGTCGACTAGACTCCCAGAGCGAAGAAATTGCGATCACGCAATAATGTTACAACCAAATGCGCCACCATCTCTCCCTTGCAAAATCTACCCGATGACGTGCGTAGAAGAGGACGCGTTGGACGACTTCATTCGCGAACATCTTGAAAAGGGGTACATCCGACCATCGCAATCCCCTTACGCATCATCATTCTTCTTCATCAAAAAGAAGGATGGAAAATTACGCCCGGTACAAGACTATCACGCCATTAACAAGTGGACGGTGCGAAATCAATACCCCCTCCCACTGATATCGGATTTGATGTGAGATCTGGGGAGCGCGGTGTTATTTTTAAAATTCAACGTACGACAAGGGTACAACAACATACGCATCAAAGAGAGGGACGAACATAAAGCCCCGTTCAAAACATGCAGAGGACTTTTCGAACCTACGGTCATGTACTTCGGACTCTGCAACTCGCCCGCGACCTTCCAAGCCTTCATGAATGACATCTACCGATCGACAATTGAGGAATTCGAAGCGGCAGGAACGCATATCCGCATTTACATGGACGATATCGCCGTGGCCACAGATGACCGTGGCTCCACTCAGCTAACCAATGACGCATACACAAAAGCAGTTGCAGCTGTACTAGGTGTTGCAGCGAAACACGACCTCTTCTTCAAGTTGGCCAAATGCACCTTTCACATTCCATCTATTGATTACCTGGGGGTAATCCTTGGAAAGGGGATGATGCGCATGGACCCGGTGAAGGTAGAGGGTGTCAGATCTTGGCCAACACCCACAAAAGTCAAGGATGTGCGCAGTTTTCTCGGATTTTGCAATTTTTATCGCCCCTTTATCCGAGGATTCGCTAATATTGCGAAACCTATGAACGAACTAACAAGGAAGGACGTCAAATGGCGTTGGGGATCAACCCAACAACAAGCTTTCAATGCACTCAAAGACCATATCACAAGCAACCCGATCCTCATCCACCCAAATCCAAAGGAACAATACGATCTTGAAGTAGACACGTCGGGATTTGCAGTAGGAGCAGTCCTCATGCAAAAAGGATCAGACGGAAAGAAACACCCAGTCGCATTCTACTCAGCCACTCTCAATGAAGCTGAGAGAAACTACGACATATACAACCTAGAGCTGCTAGCAATCGTGAAAGCACTCAGAAATTGGAGGTATTTGTTAGTGGGGTCACCACACAAGGTCAGGGTGTTTTCAGATCATATGAACCTCCAATACTGGCGAGATCCACAGAAGATCAGTTGAAGGGTAGCCCGAGAAGTACTGGAACTAGAAGAGTACAACATCGAGATACATCACCTCAAAGGAAGAGCCAACGGCCGGGCTGACGCGCTGTCACGACGGCCCGACTATAACACAGGAGAAGGAGACAACGATTGAGTCACCGTCCTCCCAAACAAGATTTTCATATGAACCACCATGGGGGAAGAGTCGACACCCATCAAACAAGACGAGGCAGTAATCAATGCGTGGGTCAGCCCCCATGAACTCAAGAAGATCGAAGGTGTCTGGTTCAAGAATGGGAAAGTGGTGATCACTGCAAAAAAATACGAGGACTTGAGGGAAGTCATCAAACAACACCACGACCCGTTGACGGCAGGTCACCCAGGGATAGCAAAAACACAAGACCTATTAGCTCGCCATTACTGGTGGCCAAAAATGAAAACGGACGTTATCAACTACGTAAAGGGATGTGTGGAATGTCAACAACATAAAGTCAATAACAGACCCACCAAGGCACCCCTCGAACCTATCTATCCGCGAATAGAAGCCACACCATTCGAGGTCATTGCAGTGGACTTTATAACTAAGTTACCCCCATCAAATGGATACGACTCAATTCTGACAATCACAGATCACAATTGTTCAAAGGCATCCATCCTTTTACCCTGCAAAGAGTCAATGTCGGGGGAAGACACTGCAATATTGTATGCCGAAAGGGTACTCCCACGGTTCGGACTCCCGAACAAGATAATCAGCGACCGAGACCCTCGCTTTGTGGCAAAGTTCATGAGAGAACTATGCTGAGTCCTCCAAATACAGCAAAACATATCAACTGTGTATCACCCAAGGACAGACGGACAATCAGAACACACTAACCAGTGGTTAGAACAATACCTACGACTCTGGGCAAACGAGAAGCAAGACAACTGGGCAGTGCAATTACCCCTGGCAGAATTCGCCCATAACAACACGATAAACAGCACCACTGAACAAACCCCGTTTTTCACGCTAATGGGGTATCATCCAAGAGATAAGTGGGCACCAGGCATAATCAGCTTACCCAGTGTGTCCACAAGACTAGAACAGCTAAAGGAAGCCCATCGGAGCGCGCAGGAAAACATGATCAAGGCCCAGAAGTCATGGGTCAAGCACAGAGAAACACCCAGATACGCCATTGGAGACCAAGTATGGTTAGATGGGCGCAACCTACGAACCAATCAACCTGCCGCCAAGCTTGCACCCAGAAGACAGGGGCCATTCGAAGTCATACAGGTGATGTCCCCTGTGAATTATCGGCTCAAACTACCTCCGCAGTGGAAAATACATGACATGTTCCACACAGACCTGCTTATGCCTTACAAAGAAACACTCATGCACGGCGTAAACTACTTGCGCCCGCCACCTGAATTGGTTGAAGGCGTGGAAGAATATGAGGTCGAAAAGGTACTAGACTCCAGGAGGTCTGGTCGAGGGCGCAAACTCCAATACCTCATCAAATGGAAGGGGTACGCAGACTCAGAGAACCAGTGGGTCCCATGGGATGATGTCCATGCGGAGGAAGAGATAAGGAAGTTCGCACGATTGAATCCAAAGGCTGAAACTCACATAAAAGCAGCCTCGACAGGACCGACTACACCATCACCCCTCCTGCCTTCGCATACAATGTCCTATGTCTCTCTCACCATTGTCAACATTGACGAGATCACCATCCCCCACGTCGACACCCTCGACACCTACGACGACAACAATAATGTCGACGACCCATTCTGCTCAGCTGTCGAGCACGTCAGAGCCGCCGCAGAACGAGACCAAGCCACCCGAGACCTGGCCGAGGCTCGCAGGCGATTCCCCACACCCGCAAGCGGCAGAGTGGAAGAAGATGAGGGAGGAGTATGGCCTATTGAAGGAGGTGATGTCAGCATGGAGGACGGACCAGATAGTGAAGATGACGGCAGCGGAGAGGAGGATGAGGATACGGCTGTTGACGAGGCGAGTATCAATCAGTCCGCCACCTCTCTCGCCACCACCGCCGTCGATGACGATGACAGCGAAGATGAAGACGACGACAGCGAAGATGAAGACGATGACAGCGAAGATGAAGACGACGACAGCGACAGGTCCTACCACGCAGCGTGAGTTGTCTGCGTCCAGTGCGACAACCCCCCAAACTATTGCCACTGCACTCCCGTCCCTATACCTCTCCAAGTCTGCACACTTACCAGCGAAGCCTGTGATGACGCGAACCGACCACCTCCAATTGCTGTTATCTATGGACCAACGGTGGAGCAAGGATACGAAGCGCGCAGTCTTCCCCCCTATAGGGAAGAACGCGACCCATCGCCCATCACTACGTGCTGAACGCATGCGGCGAGGCGCCCTCTCCATTCCATATCGCCTGCCCCAGGCAGATTCGTCCTCAACAACGGGACAGATTGGGTCCCCATGATCATCGAGCACGAGGGACGTCGCATCCCCGCAAAGTATGTGTAGGTACGAATGCTCGACAACCTGGAGGTGTTTGGGACGATGGGGAGGTATTCGCCGATCTACAGAGCCAACATATACGTCCATATCGACAGGGCCAGGCATTCGGCGGCAAGGTTGGGGCGTGCGCACGCCCTCAGGAGGGTGCAGGACGAGCATGAGACGGACGTTGGACTTACCACGGTTACTAGTTGGGTAGTTGAGCGTGGGCACTCACCCTTGTAAAGGGGGTGATGTTATGTTTCACTGTTGGGATCAGCGTAAGCGGGATGTTGAGTCGCTCCTGAATCTTACTCATAATATGCTGTGGCTTATTCACATATTACTGTACGATTACTGATGATGACTGATAGTATTAGTGGATGATTACCTAGCGTTAGTAGTAGTGGCTGTATCGCTGACGAAGGCATACAGTCCAGAATCGGTTATAAGGCAGCTATCGACTGTTGTGGTCGATAGCTTTACTCTCTTGTATCACCTTTGAATCTAGTCGGGTTCTACTCTCTCAAAGGGACCCGCCTCGCTCCAGTTCTCTTAGGAAGGCACTTTCAAGTGTCCTTGAATCCAGTCTCACCTTCGTGTGTAGACATGTGTTGCTAAGTCATCTCCCATCATCATCGCGTGTGTTGCCTAAGTCAGGCCTGGGTCGTTCCGACCATAACAAAAACCCACATGACCATGGCAGCAAGACCAACTTGAAGATGACCACAACTATATGTGGTACAACAACAACTGCTGCCATAGTAACTGTGACCTCACTGGTCTCAACCTCGACCTCAAAGGCCTCAATGTCTATTGTACCGGTGACCCTGATTGTTCCAAGTCCCAACTGCAAACACCATGATGACTGTGCCAACAACTGCAATTAAGATCATGCCAGTAGCTACTAGTATTAGCCCGAATAGGAGACCTGCCCAAGTAGGAGACCTATTGGTGTGGAGTAACTAAGTAGCTACAGGCCTACATTGTGTAATTATGTGAGAAGAACAGGCAAATGTGCCACCTGCCAGTGTATAAAGAGGTGATTAGCAGTGTGATATCTTAACTGCATTTTTGCCACGATGATGAGATGCAAACCTCACTAATCAACATTACATCCTCTATGACCAAGCCAACAAGCTGATCTCCCAAATCAAACTTCCTAATGTCTCAAAATATGTAAAACCTGTATGAAAATCTGCTTGTTTGTACTCGAATACATCATCTAGCTGTGTCTCTCGACTGCCTTCAAGGCAGAGGGTTACGTGGATGTGGTGTCATCAGAATGCTTGCATTGACTGTAATGCACTTGCGGTGCACATGCTTGACTTAAGCAGTAAACACAGTGGCGAGAGTCAGAGAGACTTATCCAAGGTACCAACACTGCTTGTAGTGTGGCTAGTTGAGCATGTCTGAAAATGCCTCCCTAAGGTATTGTCAGAGTGGTCAGGTTATATGGAGAAGAGAACCCAAGATTGTTGTTTGAGGTACAAAAGCATCAAGCTGTCGACCACATCAGTTGACAGCTTCCTTATAAAGACTACATTGGCGTGTGCCTTCGTCAGCAACAATGCCACTATTACTACACTTGATAATTGTCCACTACTTGTATTAGTAATCATACAGTCATCATACCAGGGCTGAGTAAGTATTCGAGAGCGACTTGTCATCCCACTTACTCTTCATTCCATGAGACAATTGTTACATCACCCCCATTACAAGGGTGAGCACCCATGCTCCACAACCCAGTTGGGTACTGTTGTAAGTCTGACATCTGTCTCAACTTCTTCATGTACTCGTTGCAGGGCATGTGCCCTCCTCAACCAAGCAGCAGAGTGTCGTGCTCTATCAAAGTGGACAAAAATGTCATCCTCCAGGTTCTTGATGGTGCTCTTAAGTTTGGTGATGATTTCGGAGGCTGTGCAGTAGCGTCTCACCTCAGCCTGGAGGGATATATCCCCAAGCTGTGTGAGGGCTTCATCTACCTGCCGCTTGCCTCAAAAGTCAGTGCAGAAGTACTGGAGGTCATCTTGGGAGTACTCAGCTGCAGGTCCTAAGTCGCAGCACGGTTCTGCATGAATCTCCCCCTATAGATGGGGGCGTGCTTGGCCATCGTCCCAAATGCCTTGGGATTATCTCCCATGCAGACTTGAATATACTTGGCAGGGGCTCGTTGCCCCTTGTGCTTGATGATCATTGGTACCCAGTTCATCCCATGTGTTACGATTGTGGTCTGACTTAGACCCTACACGCGATGGCGAACAACGTGGCTTAGCAATGCGTGTCAACGCACGAAGGCGTGACTTGTCTTCAAGGACTCTTGAAAGAGCCTTCCTAAGAGAGGTGACCTGAGGCGAACGAGAGAGAGAGAGAGAGAGAAACCTCGACTAGATTCGATGGTGGTACAAGAGAGTCAAGCTGTCGACTACATCAGTCGACAGCTGCCTTATATCTAACCTTGACTGTACGCCTTCGTCAGCGATACAGCCACTACTACTACTGCTTGGTAACGTCCACTAATACTAACGCCACAACTACTACTCATCAGTCATCGTACAGTAGGAATCCTCAGTCATCATACAGTAAGAGTATCAGTAATCAGCATCATAAGTATGAGTAAGATTCGGGAGCGACTCGTCATCCCGCTTACGTAGATAGACGAAGGCCAGATCGTAACATCACCTCCTTTACAAGGGTGAGCGCCCACGCTCCACAACCCAACTAGTCACTGTGGTAAGTCCGACATCGGTCTCGTGCTCGTCGCGCACCCTCCGAAGGGCATGAGCACGTCCCAATCTCCGTGCCGAATGCATGGCCCTGTCGATGTGGACGAAGACGTCGTCCTCCAGCTTCTTGATCGCTTGTTCAAGCTCGGCCACGACTTCCATGGACGCGCGGTAGCGTCTCACCTCGGCTTGGAGGGAAATGTCCCCCAACCTGGCGAGGGCTTCGTCTACCTGTCGCTTTCCACGGAAGTTAGTGCGGAAGTATCCAAGCTCTTCACGCGTGTACTCAGCTGCGGGGCCCATGTCTCGGCATGGTTCGGCGTGGATGTCGGCTCGGTAAATGGGGGAGTACTTCCCCATCGTCCCGAACACTTCGGGGTTGTCCAACATGCGGACTCGTACGTATTTGGCTGGGATTCTTTGCCCCTTGTGTTCGATGACCATTGGTACCCAATTCATCCTGTTGTTGAGGATGAATCCGCCGGGAGTAGGCGATATGGCACGGAGAGGGAGCCGCGTCGCATTCGCTCGGCGCGTAGCGATGGGCGATGGGTCGCGTTCTTCCCTATAGGGGGGTAGACCGCGCACTTCGTATCCTTGCTCCGCCGTTGCTCCGTAGACAACAGCAATTGGAGGTGGTCGTGACACGTCATCCTCGGCTTCGCTGGCAATGATGCGGACTTGGTGAGGTACAGGGAGGGGAGCGCAGTGGCAATAGTTGGGGGGGTTGTCGCATTGAATGCAGACGACCCTGGCTGCGTGGTAGGACTCGTCGCTGCTGTCATCTTCATCTTCGCTGTCGTCGTTGACGGCGGCGGTGGCGAGCGACATGGCTGATTGGTTGGCGCTGCCGACGGCGGTAGTACTGAGGGAGGTGGCGGACTGGTTGATACTTGCCTCGTTAACAGGCGTATCCTCATCCTCCTCTCCGCTGCAGTCCTCTTCACCACTTGGTCCATCTTCCATGCGGTCATCACCTCCTTCAATAGGCCATACTCCCGCCTCATCGTCCTCCATTCTTCCGCTTGCGGGTGTGGGAAATCGCCGGCGAGCCTCGGCCAGGTCTCGGGCGGCTTGTTCTTGTTCGGCGACGGCTCTAACATGCTCAAAGGCTGAGCAGAACTGGTCGTCGACGTTGTTGTTATTGTCGTAGGTATCGAGGGTGTCGACGTAGGGGATGGCGATCTCGTCAATGTCGACAATGGTGAGAGGGACATGAGCCATTGATTTAGTGGATGGGGAGGAGGATAATGTTTTCGACTCCAGTGAAGCTGCTTTTATGTGAACTTCAGCTTTCGGGTTCAATCGTGCGAACTTCCTTATCTCTTCCTCTGCATGGACATCGTTCCACGGGACCCACTGGTTTTCAGAGTCCGCGTATCCTTTCCACTTGATAAGGTACTGAAGTTTGCGTCCTCGTCCCGACCTCCTGGAGTCTATCACCTTTTCGACCTTGTATTCTTCCACGCCCTCGACCAACTCAGGTGGTGGGCGTAGATAGTTTGCGCCGTGCATGCGTGTTTCTTTGTAAGGTGTCAACAAATCTGTGTGAAACACGTCATGGATCTTCCATTGCGGAGGTAACTTGAGCCGATAATTCACAGGGGACATCACCTGAACCACTTCAAACGGACCCTGTCTTCTGGGCGCCAACTTGGGGGTTGGCTGATTGGTTCGTAGATTGCGCCCATCTAGCCATACTTGGTCTCCTAGGGCATATTTGGGCATATCTTTGTGTTTGATCCACGACTTCTGCGCCTTTATCATATTCTCCTGCGCACTCCGACGGGCTTCCATCAATTGTTCTAGTCTGGTAGAAACACTAGGCAGGTTGATTGTCCCTGGCGCCCATTTATCTCTAGGGTGGTACCCCATTAGCGTGAAAAACGGGGTTTGTTTCGTGGTGCTGCTTATCGCGTTATTGTGAGCGAATTCCGCCAGAGGCAACTGTGAGGCCCAGTTATCTTGCTTTTGATTTGCCCATAGTCTGAGGTACTGTTCCAACCACTGATTAGTGCGTTCCGATTGTCCGTCTGTTCTTGGGTGATAGGCTGTCGATATGTTTTGCTGGATTTGAAGAGTTTTGCAAAGTTCTCTCATGAACTTCGCTGCGAATCGAGGGTCTCGATCGCTGATTATTTTGCTCGGGAGTCCGAATCGAGGGAGCACCTTTTGAGCGTACAACATTGCGGTTTCTTCTCCCGACATTGATTCTCTGCAGGGTAGAAAGATCGAGGCCTTGGAACAGTCGTGGTCTGTGATCGTCAGTATCGAGTCGTATCTGTCTGACGGGGGTAACTTAGTTATGAAGTCTACTGCAATGACTTCGAATGGGGTGGCTCCTAATCGTGGGTAGATTGGTTCGAATGGCGCTTTGGTGGGGCGAGTGTTGACCTTGTGTCGTTGACACTCTGCGCATCCCTGCACATAGTTCACGACGTCGTTCTTCATGTTCGGCCACCAATAGTATCGAGCTAGTAGCTCTTGTGTCTTTGCTATTCCTGGGTGACCCGCCGTTAGTGTGTCGTGATGTTGTTTTATGACACTCCTTAGCTCTTGGTCTTTGTTTGTGGTGACCACCACTCTTCCATTCTTGAACCAAACGCCATCTGTCTTTTTCAGTTCATGGGGATTTACCCATGCTTTGATTCGAGTTTCTTCTTGCTTGATGGGGTTGGCGTGATCCCTGTTATCGTCCGTATGAATATTTTGTTTGGTAGTACCGTGACTTTATCGTTGTCCTTTTCTCCAGTGTCGTAGTCTGGTCTTCTGGACAATGCGTCTGCTCTACCATTGGTTCGTCCTTTGAGGTGGTGTATCTCGATGTCGTACTCTTCTAATTCCAGTACCTCTCGAGCTACTCTTCGACTGATTTTCTGTGGGTCTCGCCAGTATTGTAGGTTCATATGGTCTGAGAATACTCTGACCTTATGCGGTGATCCCACTAATAGGTATCTCCAGTTTCGCAACGCTTTTACGATGGCCAATAGTTCCAGGTTGTATATGTCGTAGTTTCGTTCGGCTTCGTTGAGGGTGGCCGAATAGAATGCCACCGGATGTTTCTTGCCATCAGATCCCTTTTGCATGAGGACTGCTCCCACGGCGAATCCTGATGCGTCTACTTCGAGGTCATACTGTTCGTTTGGATTTGGGTGGACGAGGATCGGATTGCTCGTAATGCGTGATTTGAGTGTTTCGAAGGCAGTTTGGTGGGTTGGTCCCCAATGCCATTCGACGTCCTTCCTTGTCAGCTCGTTCATTGGTTTGGCGATATTGGCGAATCCTCGAATAAAAGGATGGTAAAAATTGCAAAAACCCAGAAAGCTGCGTACGTCTTTGACTTTCGTTGGTGTTGGCCATGTGCGGACCCCCGAGATCTTCGCTGGATCCATGCGTGTCATCCCCTTTTCAAGGATTACCCCCAGGTAATCAATAGACGGAACGTGAAATGCGCATTTGGATAACTTGAAGTAGAGGTCGTGGGCAGCTGCGACCGCGAGCACGGCTGAAACTGCGGCCGTGTGTGCTTGGGTTGTTTGTTTGAAAGTGCCGCAGTCATTGGTGGCGACGGCGATGTCGTCCATGTATATTCGGATGTGTGTGCCTTCTGTGGCGAATTTGGCGATGACCGGTTGGTATATTTCGTTCATGAAGGCCTGAAAGGTCGCCGGTGAGTTGCAAAGTCCGAAATACATGACTGTGGGTTCAAAGAGTCCTCGTCTCGTCTTGAACGCCGCCTTGTGTTCGTCTCCCTCTTTGATCCTAATATTGTTGTATCCCTGTCTGACATCGAACTTTGAAAATATAACCGCTCCTCCGAGATCTCGCATCAAGTCCGTTATCAGTGGAAGCGGATATTGATTTCGTACCGTCCACCGGTTTATGGCATGATAGTCTTGAACTGGTCGGAGTTTTCCATCCTTTTTCTTGATGAAGAAGAAGGAGGATGCGTAGGGCGACTGCGAGGGTCGGATAAAGCCCTTTTTGAGATGTTCGTCGATGAAGGTGTCCAGGGCTTCATCTTCTGTCCGAGTCATTGGATATAGTCGACATGTGATAGATGTTGGCGCGTTAGGTTGGAGTGTAATTGCGTGGTTGCAAGGTTGTCTTTCAGGCAACCTTGCTGATGCTTCTTCGTCGAATACCTTTTGAAAGGCCTTGTATTGCGGCGGTAGTTCAGCCTTTTTCTCGTCCTTGGGTTTGGCTGCGATTGCGTGTTCAACCATGGGGATCATTACTCTTCGTCCCCTTGTTTCTTCGTCCTTTAGTTGATCCTTGATGTGTTCTTTCGTCTTTGTTAGGAGGTGGGCCAGTACATTCCTCCTGTCGATTCCGCTAACTGTTTTGATAGTGACAGGGAGATGTGCCCGATTGATTGTTCCTCTTTTCCAATTGAACTGAGGTTCGTAGGCGGCTAGCCATGGGTATCCGAACAGTATGTCTTCCTTGCCTATGTTGGTGACTAGGAATCTCATCTCCTTGTCGTTCCCGTTAACGTTGACTCGGAGTATGACGTATTGAGTTATATGTCCGGCTTTGTTGGCTGTGTCATCGATATTGTAGATCCGTTTGGGCGTATCTAACAATCGTGTTTTTATCCCCATTCGTTGGAGAAAGCTTTCGCTCACAAAGTTATCTGTGGCTCCTGAGTCCACCAATGCTTTTACTTCGGCCATGTTGTAACGCGTGTGTAGTTGAACTGGGATTCGCATAGAACGGTAGCGCATAATATACACAGAGTTACAACGAAGTGCCCTCACCCAGGCCGTCGGGTTCAGGCGTCTGAAAAATCCGTCCCCATCAACTTTTGTAAGATGAGGTCCTTCACATCGTCTCCTTCGCTGGCTACTCCTCTCAGCCAGTTTTCGGCTTTGTCTTCGCCGTTGGTTGGTTGCTCCTCGGTACTTCTTATCTGCTGTCTTTTGTTTCGACGCGGTTGGCGACAGTCTCGACTGATGTGCCCCATTTTGTCGCAATTGTAGCAGCGGACCTGACTGAAGTCAGGTCGATTTCTTCCCTGCCTTTGTAGGTACCCTCCCCTCGGAGGAAAGGGGGGTCGTGGGGCTCTGATGACGTCCTCTGCTCCTGCGAGTCTTCCTCTAACTCGATCCGCGGAGGTATCCATTGCGTCGGGGTGTGGTAATGGAGCGAGCAGCTTTGCCAGTGCTCCCGATTGATTCCTGTTAGCGGATCCTTTGAACATGTCTAGGTTTCCGCGCACCGTCTGCATGTGAATCCACTTTTGTTGCCTTTTGAGGGCCGATGCCCTCCAATCTTCGTAGGTCCTGGGGTCGTCGTGTTGGTACATCGCTTCATAAAGCGTCCTGGGCAGCCCTTTTATGAAGTATTTCAGGGTCTGCTCCGCGTTGATATCGTATCCGGCATAGCGAACAAGTTGTTCGTATAGAGCGATGTAATCGTCTATTTTTCCTTCCTTCATCTTGATTCCCGCCTCCAGCTGGGCTTGTGCTCTTTCTTTACTGAGTACGTCGGCGAATTGTCGTCGAAAGGCCTGTAGAACGTTATTCCACAGCCTGTTGTCGAACTGGCTGACGCCTCTGGCTACTTCTCGTACCAACCATTGGTTGGCCGACATGACCCAGGCGTTAACCAGGTCTCCTTGAACGTAAGTGAGGAACAACATAGCTTTCTGGTATTTGTTCCTCATAGCCGAATGGCTGGCGTTGACTCCGGCGTAGATTTCCCATTGAAGTATGAAGCCTTCCACCTTTGACCTATCTCCATTGAATAGGCTCGGGGGGTTTCCTATGAATTTGTCTTTGGCATGGCCACCTCCTTGGGGCATTCCTGGTGGTCCTCCTCCTCCCATAGGTGGTCCTCCGCCTCCCATGGGTGGTCCTCCGCCTCCCATGGGTGGTCCTCTTTGTTCGGGTTGTCTGTATGCTCTGCCGAGTTGCTCGTATGGTCGGGGAGGAGGTTCATTGTAATCAAAATCGAATCCTCCCGGCTGGTCTGGTTCATCTGGTCCCATGGCTCGGCGTGCCGCTTGTAGATCTTCTGGGTCCATGTTCACAACATGGCCTGTTCTTTCGTCGATAACCAATGGGGTTGGTTCTTCGACCTGTGTTTGAGTGGCCATTCTGATGGGGTCAGGGATGTGTAACGTAGCTGTTTGAGTGATGATTTCCTCAACCGCGGGTTCTTCTTCCTGAATGTAAATGGTTTCTGGTTCGTGGTCTATGGACGGAGTCTGGACTCGTTCGCTCGTGTGGCTGGTGTCCGTTCTTGCTGGTGTCCTGTGTTGAAGTTCTGGAGATAGAGGTTCTGAATGTGTTTCTTCCTCTGGTACTCCGTCGATTCTTCCTTGCTCTCCGACTTCTCGTGCCTCTGATAGCAAGATATTGCAGTTGAGGTCGTCTCCGGCTGGTCTGGCTGCTTCAAAGTATTCTTGCGTTCGGTTCCACCTGAGTTCTACCCAACAACACCTTCCGTGATGAAAGATGATGGGGTGGAATCGTTGGGCTGTAGCTGCTTCGGCGTAGTAACCGGTATTGAAGTGTTCTAATTCTCCACTTCGTCTGTCGTCTGGAATTGTCCTCCAACGGACTCGATTGATGACGTATCTTGCAGGGGCGTCTCTGTCCCTAGAGTTGATTATGAAGGGCTGGAATTCCCAACTGTCTTTGGTGGTGATTGGCGCCACGGCGTGTGGAAGGGAGCTTGACTCTAATGTTACGATTGTGGTCTGACTTAGACCCTACACGCGATGGCGAAC